>CM032062.1:19740046-19783753 GCA_018831715.1 Matsumurasca onukii | reverse complement strand
AAAAATACTTTTAACTTTAATCAGTTGTTTTTTGGTTACTCTCCTAATTCTGCAAATTTGCACTATGTTTTAAATTTTAAGTAAGTTATATACGATAATGTAAAAGTACTTCACAAGAAGCATAAAGCCATTGATGCTACAGGACGTATAAAGGCTAAAACGGAAAGTATTCTTGCTAAATAAAATATTTATTAAGCTATGTTATTTCAAGTTCATGTTTTTATGGGAAAATCAAGTTTTAAATTACCTAATAAATAATTCATAGTTTGAGGAAAGGACATGTTGTAGAAGTTAAATGCAACAGGGTTGAAAAAGGCATTGCCTAAATATATCCTGAGCATTTTTAAAGTTTTTTAGTTTGTTTGTTTTATCCGGTTCGTCCAAATATTTTTGTCTTCAAATTTATTTAGTGATAAATTAGCTATTTAGCATTTATAAAAATTAAGATCTATATATATATATATATATGTTTAATTTAAACTCAATAATAAAATTTGTCAAGAAAATTCCATAATGAGATTGTTTTTCAATACCTATACGCTAATACTCAACTCGACAACTCAAGCTTTTATAAAAAAACTCGACTCAAACTAAAAAAATGGTACTCTGACACCCCTAACAAATAGAGTACTTAAATTAAAGAATAAGTATTGTCCTAAATAAAATTAACTTAAGTGGCTAAAATAAAAAACATTAAGAGCAATTTCCATTTAATATATTCTAGAGCTACTAATTCATAGTAATGATGTAAACAAATTATTGTTGCTAATTTGGTTTGAAACCTATGTTGCTAACATGTTGAAACCTACATAGCTTACAGTTACCAGTAATTATTACACAGCTTTAATTCTGTGCTGCCTTAATGCACTTAAGTTTCAAATTAAAACCACTATGAAGTCATACAGACAAATTTTGATACTAACTCACAAATTTAATAACCGTAAGGGATTAGTAAGGTAGACTTACTCATTTGGTCTATTCAAGAAATATATTTTGGATTTGTTAACAATAAAACTGGCTTTTAAGCTCGCCCCAAAACTTCTTAATAGTCCAGACAAAATTATTTCCCACTTAAACAATAAAATCCAATCCCTCTCATCCCTTGTGTTGACCCAGTATTTTTGTCTTGACAATCCGACGTTATCAATCCCACAAAGGACTAGACCCGGCTTGTGGTTACGTTACCTGCTGCAGGAGAGGGGAGAGTATGGGTGAGCAGTGGATCGATGTAAGTTGCCACACCGACGATACAGCGGAAGAACGACATCCGCAGCTGCTTGTCGTTCTTGTCATTGAGAAACGTGATCATATGTGACAACAGGATATCATTCGCTGAAACATTTACAAGAGGGTCAAGAGGGTTTGTAAACACAACAATGAAACAATGTTCGACATGTTTTACTTACAGACAACCCGATTAACCGTAATCAGATTAAATAGCAACAAAGAAATTTCAAAGTTACATGAAGGACCACAAGAGTAAATATAACCTCAAAGCTGTTTCTGTGCAAGCTAACACAAATGTTGTATGCCTTTTATGTTTTAACTTTCCTACTTCTAGAAAACTTTGATTTTTTTCTAAAATTATCAGGCAGTTTCCCAAATAACCAACTTTTTTCGATCCTAGTGTTCCCCAGAAAGGTGTTTTTGCTAAGATGTAAAACATGTAGGTTTTCTATTCCAAAGAGAAAATCTGAGATACTTACAAGGATGTCATTGGTATGGCTACAATTATTCAATAGAAGAGCAAATGTTGTCACTATTGTTACCTTTCTGTTTGCCAAAGAAGACACACAGCTTGCTGATGCCGTTCTCGATCAGCGTTTGTTTGACGATGTTGTGTGAGTCAGTCAGCAGTAAGGACACGGACTGCTGAACTATCTCGTGCAAGGTCGACAGTTCACTCTCGTAACTCTGCCTTGGTGGTTCGTTAGACGACAGCGCTGCAACTTGGCAGTACTCCAGGAACCTGCGTAAGTTAAAGATTTAGATTAGTTAGATGACGGTGTCAGTATATTGGTTGTATGAATGAAAAGACATCACCAAAACTCAATGGAAGCAATCGTAAAAGAAGAACCTAAAGATCATTTACCATTCATAGTGAAGTCTAGTGACAGCCTAATGAAAATCATATTGCAAAACACCATATGGCCACTCTTTCATTCATACAGATACACCCCATTAATTTTTTAGTTACAGTTTAAGAGCAGTTTATTGTACCTTCAACATCTTTCGACTATTAGCTGAAAAACTAATAACTATTGAGGTTTATTTGATGATTAGTTACCTCAAAGCAGTTGCAGCAAGTTCTGCTATATTCTCTGCAAAGGCTGTTCTCACGATCACTGCTCTATCACTGGGAACCTGTTAAAGAGAAAACAAGAGTAACAAAGAGAAAAACAGTGCAGTTACTATAAGTTGTCTGAT
Organism: Matsumurasca onukii; assembly: GCA_018831715.1. Classification (NCBI taxonomy): domain Eukaryota; kingdom Metazoa; phylum Arthropoda; class Insecta; order Hemiptera; family Cicadellidae; genus Matsumurasca; species Matsumurasca onukii. Next base: position 19,781,326 of record CM032062.1, on the reverse strand, counting down.
CAATTTGCATTGGTTCAAACATTTAGAAGACCCCACTTTCATTTAGTTGAAGTTATTGGGGGTTTCTTTTTTATTCTATACAGTGAGTTCCGTTTCCAATCCCTTCACATTAAAAATGTTTCATTCACACCCAAAAAACAATAAAATAAGAGCTTAAGTTATGAGAGTCACAATGGACAAGAAAAAGCTCATCCAACCGTAAACTCTTTAAAATTGTTCAAGGACTCTCTGTAGTTTTTTAGCCAGTGCTTTTGCTTGTGTTTGGGATTGTTTGTTAAACAGCCTACATACAACACCAACTCGAGGCTCTACCAAACAGAACTTTGTTGCCGAGTTTTTACAAATAGTTGTAATTAAATAATTTAAAGTTGCTTCTATTTCAACGGGAGACTTTAATTTAAATTTTATTTGCCTAAAATACAAAAAAATTGTGCTGACAAAAAGCTAAAAAAGGTAACAAAAAAACAAACAACAATAAACAAGTATTTAAAATAAAACAAAGTAAACCACTAGTACGAGTTAAAACCTAGTCAAATTTATCATGAAATTTAATTATCAAGATTCAAGGCATGCCATGACATAGTTAATAGCGGGGACTAACACTAAGAAATGTGTATTTGTCGTCTAGAAAACATCAGGCTTCGTTGTCAACCCGTCCGGGCTAAATCGTCACTGGACCGTCCGCACCATTGAGACAATCCTGTAGGCACACCCCATGAACACCCTAGTTTTAAATGTGATTTAGAAAAGCAAATTACATATCAATTTGTTAATACGTTCTTGTAATTTAAAATAATTTACCAATAATTTCTGTTTACGTCCCATTACATCCAATTTAAAGTTATTCAGTTTAAATTAGCTAACATTAATGCAACACAGGTCATAGCAGTGGTCATCAACCCTATGAGTCGGTAAGTCCAAGAAGGACCGATGTTTTTGAAAGTGTCCTGCCCGCCTCTCCACCCTCCTCTTGCCCTATATCTCAAGTGCCCGCATGCCTAAGTGCCAACTAAGGAAATTTCATCTGTATCTGACGACAATTTACTATGACTTTTCCCGACCAAACAATTTCAAAATTTAAGCACTCACAGTTTCTAGAGCAGGCAGTATGTACTCAGGGAAGATGTTGGGTGATTCGCCTTCTCACCAAGCTGAGACACTGCGCCAGCGCGGTGGATAGCACACACTCTCACTCGGTGAGTCTTGTCCTGGATCAAGTGTAACTGGAACGTAAAAAACACATTTCAACAGTAAGTCAAGGACAAGGAAGTATACAACATTCAAACTTTGATACTGTACTTGTGAAGGTTAGGTATGGTCTAATATATTTTAGTTACAGATTTAGGAAATAGGGAACTAGGACACTGGCTATAATACTACTATAATTAATACTATAAAGGGCTAGGAAAGGAGAGCAGGCTCACCTAGATATAGTAGAAACACATAGAAGAACACAAAGTCACAAACTGTCAAAATTTTGGCCTCCTTTAAGTGCTCTCTTGACAAAGAGCTAAAAATTGGACATGCACATGCACACACTAGTTAGCGGATCCGTGGCGGATTGGTATCGCACGCGACTCCAGAGCTCATCACTCGGTGGGCGGGGTCGATCCGCAATCACCACTTACATTTGTAATGTGACTATACGGGACACTAGGTAAAGGTCGAGGTTGAGTGGTAGAGAGGACTTTCATCTGTATCTGACGACAATTTACTATGACTTTTCCGACCAAACAATTTCAAAGCACTCACAGTTTCTAGAGCAGGCAGTATGTACTCAGGGAAGATGTTGGTGTCGGTGGACCTAGGTTCTTACATAGGCACTAACTTCGCCTTGTTAAACAAGACAAACTTTACCTTTTTTCACCTTTACACTATTCGATCAAAACAACCACCTGCGCTTGTCAGGCTGTCAACTCTCTCTAGCTTTGTCAACTCTCTGACTAGCTCTCCCCTCACTTTGCAGGAGAGTGGACTCGCTCCACCCGCCCAAGGCTAGGAACCTTTAAAGAAGGGTTTAATTCAAAATAGATTTTGATTATTCTTGAATAAGTAGAGTTTCCAGGCGTTGTGGCGTTGGATTCTGTTACTAAAATCTTTCCATGGCCTCCCCATTTTGAAAATATTTATTTGAATTCTATTTTGCTCCACTGTACTTGCCCTCACAAGAATTGCCAAAGTTGTATGGACTCTAACTGATTCCCGATTCTAAAATGATTCTAAATTCTACTTTGGTATCAATTCCTGATCCTCAATTCTACGGTATCTGAATCGACTTTACTGCCCACTCCCATATCGATCCTTGCACTAGGAATCAGGGGTCAAAGAATCAGAATCGACCAACACTACTTTACATCCACTCGCTACTACATGCTTTTTCAACTACTCTTTCACTTGACAAGTTTATCCTTAGGAAGATATAGTCTCTTAAAGGAAACACCAAAAATAAATGGATGCTTGAAAAGAAGGTTCAAACTGCGATGAAAACCTCCCGATTTTGAAGGAACCCTGTTTCCTCCTACTTCCACTGCAAGGAGACACCGTTCTACTCACAATGTAAGGAAGGATCCTATCCAGTACGGTGTCAGCGGAGGTGTGCTTCGCCAGGTGGAGGAGGATCTCTAGACACTGGATCTTGGAGTTAGCCAGGTGCAGACCTCTAAACCAAAACACATGTAAAGGAGTGAAGACATATTTTTAGAAACTAAGCTGCTCGTGCTGTGGAGAAAGAACTAGTTTAGCTGAAAGCGATAGCTATGAGATTTATGCTATATCCAAACTATCAATACTTCAAATCAGCAGTTACACTGCAGGAATAGTAACTTTATCCATGTTTAGAGTATTATTATAACTGCTACAATTATTCCATTTACTGTTTTACTGTCCCAATATATCCCCACTGTTATTTTACTCCAGCAAAACATTCCAAGGGCATTCTTTATGAGGCTGACTCTCTTTTAACCTTTCAAAAGTTAGTCTCTCACTCTATGCCCATGAGCGTAAATCTGAATCTTGTAAGGTAACTCACAAATTGTTTCCTGGGTTTATGTAGGGATTCCTGTTTTACAGTATATTGGACACCCTACAAGTTCTTAATAACTATCTAATTTGATCCATTAGGTTTATTAAATGAAAGGTGGCTTACCTGATGCAAGATGTAACTACTGCAATAATGATCACAAGGGGATCATTTTGCTAGATTTTATTTCAACTTCTCCTCTCTTCTTTAGGTTTCTGCTTTCATAACTTCTACTATATGGTTAATATCTTTTTTAAATCTGAAACAAGTTCAACCAGCAAGTGAACATTGTAGAATTGTGTAATGCAACTTGATGAGTGTGAGGAATGAAAAAGGCAAGTGGTTTTGATACAGTTTTAAAACACTTTGATAACTACCCAGTGACTTTTTACTCTTTAGTGCCAGTTCCCCCAGTCTCATAACAAGGGTTTAAGTTGTACCAAAAGAAACTAAACGCTCTAGGCATCGACAGTCAAGAGGCCAAATGGTTTGACAACTACCTCAATGACAGACGTCAACTTGTCAAAATATGCTTCACCAAGAACCCCCTGAGCTGGCGCTGGATGTTCAAACTGGATTAATAGAACCGCAGTAATCCTTCAATAATTTATTAACAAAGAACATTACATTAACTAATCACAACAAATTCAATCAAACACAAATTCTGTAACTCCTATTTTCTAATAACAAACATTAACCAAAAATCATAAAATATTCAACACATGTTCTTTTATACTTGATTACATCTGTTTTTCTTCTGGCTAACAAAAGTAATGTGTGTATTTTAAACTACAAAAACAAAGTGTACTATAATAAATTCTAAAACTTATACACATTTATAACATCCTCCCCACTTTGGAATTTTAATATTCAATATCAAAGTCAAAATTCCAAATAATCATTTTAACTGTTCAAAGATTTAACTTTTCGGGACACTTGATTTTTCTGCCGATTCTTGTTATCTTCAAGTTTTCATTTGGCATGTCTTCCTTGTTTTCAGCTGATTTTTCTTTGACATCTCTTTTCTCTGCATTTTCAATGTTTTCTTTCAAGTTTCCTCGTGATATTTCTCTGGAACTTACTTCAATTGGATAGAGTCGTTGGACTGGCCTTGTAAGTTCGCCCTTAGCAGTTTTCAACTTAGCTACCCTATGGACTCCATCCTTTCCAGGTATGGTTTCTAGGACAAGTGCAAGTGGCCAATTGATTCTTTTGGTATTATCATCACCAATGAGAACTATGTCGCCAGTCTTGACTGTTTCCTCCTGTTTTCCTTTCGCCCTGTGGACTAACATTGCTAAATACTCCTTCTTAAACCTTGATCTCAAATTTTCACGCAGCTTTTGGATGTACTTGACACGTTTGTTAAGTGTATTTGAATCAATAATGTCTAAGTCTTGGACATCATTTCTTACAATCGGTTGCAAAAACATAGAAGGCGTCAGGGGTTGTAGTGCATCGCCATCGTCGCTCACGTAAGTTAAAGGCCTCGAGTTGATTGAGGATTCAAAATCACACAGTAGAGTCATTAACTCTTCATAATCAACTCTGGCCAATCCAAGGTTTCTTCTTAATAACTCCTTAACCATTCGCACAAGACGTTCCCACATTCCTCCCCACCATGGGGCACTTGGGGGGTTAAACTTCCAAGCTATTTGATGTACTTCAAACATCTCTGTGATGGACTTCCAATCCAACTGTTTCAGAAGATTGTTTGCTCCAACAAAGTTGGTTCCATTGTCTGTATAAATAAGTGAAATTCTGCCTCTCCTAGAAATAAATCTTCGCAAAGCAGATATGAAAGATTCTGTGGACAGAGACATGACTAGTTCCAAGTGAACAGCGCGGTATACAGCGCAGGTGAATAAGACTACCCATGCCTTGTCTCCATTTCTGAGGTATAGTGGACCAGCCATATCAATACCTGTAGACTGAAAGGCGTTGCAAACTGTTATCCTTTCTAAGGGCAGGGGGGCGAAAGGTGCTTCCGCTGCTTTTGAGTTGTATCTCTTGCACCTGACGCACTGCGACAAAACGCTTCGCAAGGTTTTCCTTCCCTTTTGAATCCAAAAGTTTTCTCTAATTATAACCATCATTGATTGAATTCCTGCATGTCGATGAATGATATGTTTTTCCATAATAATCAAAGTAACTATTGGATGGCTGGAAGGTAGGAGGAGTGGAAACTTATACCCTTCTGGGTCATCGCTCAAAGTTAATCTAGTCTTCACTCTCAACAGTCCTTTGTCATCAACAAAAACTGGCAAATTCTTCTGATAATTTGCCTTTTGTTCAAACGCTTCTTCTTGGACACAATGTATGACCTTTTCCTCAGCTTCTAGAATTTCATCAGTACTCAGTGGTCCCGTTTTTGATTCAGTATTCGGACTTGAGTTGTAAATAAATCTTAAGATCCAAGCTACCATTCTTAATAGTTTTAAATAACTTGAAAAATACAATAATGAGTTTGAAAAGTTAAACTGGTTTTCTGTAGTTACAGCGCAGATAGTATTTTTCTTCTTTTCAGCATAAGCATTTGCATCAGGTAGGTTAAGATGAGATACTGGCCACTGTGATTCATCCTTCCTAAGCCATGCTGGTCCTTCCCACCATCTTGATTCGTACAGTGTCTTAGCTCCGCATCCTCTTGAAGGTAGATCAGCAGGATTGAGATCTCCAGAGATATGGTACCAGTCATCCTTATTTGTAATTTTGCATATTTCTTTGCATCTATTTCCAACAAAAGTCCCCCAGTCTTCCTTCTCTTTGATCCATGTTAAAACGACTGATGAATCTGTCCAGAAATAGGTTTTACATGACAGTTTCAATGCTGTCTCAATGTGTGTGTACATACGAGCTCCTATGAGGGCAGCCAACAGTTCCAATCTTGGGATTGTTCCATTCTTTGGGGCAATCCTAGATTTAGCATATATCAGTTGGACACCTGCATTGTTATGAGTCATCGTCCTAATGAAGACACAAGCTGCATAGGCTCGTTGGCTTGAATCACAAAATGTGTGAATGGTAGTTGTTTCTGATGAAATTTCCCCAAAGAGCATAATCTTCTAGGTATTCGGCTACTTTCCAACCAATGAATGTTTTCCACCCATCTTGAAAATGTGTCACCTATTTCATCAGGTAATGTTTCGTCCCACGTTAGCTTTTTCATCCAAACCTCCTGCAACAGTAACTTAGGCAAAAGAGAAACAGGGCACGTGAACCCTACTACGTCAAATATTCGCTGGGCAACAGAGAGTAGAACACGTTTGGTAAGTTTCTTGTTTGGGATTGAAATGGACCTGATATCACAAAATAACTCATCCTTTTCTCTATCCCACAACATACCTAGTAACGGTACGACATGTTCCTGTGAAAATTTCTTATTTCCAATTTGACTATCATCAGAATAATTACTGGCCCACTCTCTTAGTTCAAATTGACCTAAAGCCATTAGCTCTGAGGACTCTGTAACAAATTTGGCTAGCTCTTGGACTGAATCAACACTGGTAATGCAATTGTCTACATAAAATGCGTCTTTCAGTTTGTCGGCAGTCTCCTGTAGATGATATGGTGCATTTTCTAAGTGGTGCTTTATTGTAGCCCCTAAAAGAAAAGGACTGGAAGAAACACCAAACACAACTCTGCAATGTCTAAAAGTTGTCAATTTTCTTGCAGCATAATCCTCCCACCAAAGGAATCTGAGGAAGTCCCTATCCTGTGAAGATACACTTATCTGCAAAAAAGCCTTCTTTATGTCAGCTGTCACTCCAATTGAATTCTTCCTAAACTTCATCACAATAGATGGAATCAATTCTACTAAGTTAGGACCCTTGGCTAAACACTCATTTAGCGAATGACCTCTTCCATCTTTTGCTGAAGCATCAAACACTGGGCGAATTTTAGTAGTTGAACTATTAATTTTAATGACGGCATGATGAGGTAGGTAGTGAACTGGTGTTGTCTCTGCTGTGTCTGGAACCTTTTCTATTATGCCTGACTCTAACCATTCTTCGAAAACACCATCATAATCCCTAAATTTGGTTATGGTCTGTAATTTTCTAGTTGTTGACATTAATCTTTTTTCAGCAACATCTCGGTTGTCCAGAAGTTCAGGATGACCCTCCAACCACGGCAAGCATACTTCATACCTATTCTCAGCATTCAATTTTAACTTTTTATTGAAGTGTCGCTCAACTTCGGCATCAATGTAGTCCTTCTGCTTAACTTCGATTGGATCCTTGACACCAATTGCTTCCAAGCTCCACAGATCTGAAATTTCTGTTTTACCTAGGCAAAGCATACTTAGCAGTGTGTTGTTCTGACTCTTTTCACATGGCTGCTTTCCCATGACAGTCCATCCCAGGTAAGTTTCCATGGCAAGTAGCTTGTCGCTGATCTTCTGTACAGCTCCTGTGAACAAGTTTCCTAATACATCTGCACCAAGTAAAATCTTCACTTCAGGTACCGTTTCTCCAAAATCAGTTAAAACTATGTTCTTCTCTTTCAATGCAGCAAAACATTCCTTATTTGTAAGCCTAGGTACATAGTTACAAATGGTTTCTTGATCAGTCAAAGGTACAGAAATTTTAAAACAGTTTTGTACATTTTTCAAAGTTGCCAAGTAATTCTTGTGAAGTGTTCATCACTGTTACTCCTCCAAAGAGGCTATGGTTAATTACTTGGCTACTGATCTCCCTTAGGCCTAACTTCTGGACACAGTCCTTGGTGATGTAAGACCTCTGTGAGCCTGAGTCTAAAAGCACTCGTGCTAAATAATCTTTACCTTTATTATCAGACACTTTGACCAAAAGTGTTTGCAAAAGCGTTTCCTCAGAACAGTTTTCAAAATTACTTAGAACCTCAGATTTACTTTGTTGGTGTGAGGTAGCCTCAGAAGTGGTGGGTTCATTTTGAGACCTTTTTGAATCCAAGTCTCTGCACATGATTCCATAATGTCGTTTACCGCAAAACAGACATTTCACTGGGACCTTGCATTTTTTAACTGCATGACCTGGTTTCAAGCAGGCGTAGCAACACCCTTTTCCCGTTAAGAACTTATTCCGCTCATTTAAGGACAGTTTTTGAAATGCATGGCAATCTTGAGTGCTGTGCCCTCCTTTTGTACAGAATACACAACTACTCACGGTACCCTTAGGATTCCCTGCACTGGTAGTTAGGATGGTCGCTGCCGTAGGTAAGCTCTCCTGCTGATGATCTTGATGATTTACACCAGCTGACTTGTTGTTCTTCCGTTGACTATTTTTGACCTCGGTGCTCTCTCTTCGAGAAGAAGTAGGCTGGTTGAAACTCGTTCGAGCAAGTGTCAGCCTTTCCTCACTCTCCACCTCTGCTTTCAAAAAATCTAACAAGTCCTGCAAAAGATTATCAGACTTAGTAGCAACACTATCATCATTCTTGGATAGCCTACTAGCTGTGCGGTGACGCTCCCATGCTCGTAAGGTGTCTTCTGGCAATGCCGACTCTACTAATGGGTACAGCATAGATGCGTACTTATTAGAAGTAACTCCTAGTGTTTCCAAAGCTCTTAATTGAGTTTCTAATCTGTCGTAAAGCTTGCACAGTTTAGTACTGCTACCTTGTGTAGCTTGCTGTAACACTATGGTAAGCAGTTCCCTTATGTACACCTCGATTAGGAACTCATCTCGACCGAATCTTGATTTTAGCTGCTCTAGGGCCTTCTCATAGTTCTTACCTGAAGGGGGAAAACTTTCAACAAGTTCCCTAGCAGACGAGCCTGGTTTTAAAGACTGAATCAAATACTGAAATTTATCCTCAGGTTCTATTTCAGTATCTTCATGAACCTTCCTGTATTGGCCCCAAAACCCTATCCAATTTCGTACATCTCCATCGAATTGGTTTAGCTGTAGCTTTGGTAGGTAAAAACATTTTTTAGTCATTGGACCTAACATTACACTAGGATTTGACTCACCAGCTTCACTCCTTGCCCGTGGGCCTACCTTTTCAATAAAATGGTCATACTTAGCTCTTATAGTGGAAAGTATGTCCCTGTAGGACTCCACTGATTCAAACTCGGTGTCTAAATCCTCTTCTTTAGTCGTCTCGTCCGTGAATAATACTTCTTTGATCTCTTCGTCAAGCCTGAATAGTCTATCACTCTTGTCTTGCAACTTGTTGTAATTTGATTTGACCAAAACTTCATCCTGGTTCTCTTCATCTAGTATTTGATCTAGTTCATTGCTAATCTTCGTGAAAGCTCTTCTCAATTGGGTTCTTTCTGCTTTTAAAAGCTTAAGCTTAGGCCTATCCATTGTAACGTAAATATAAGCCTAGCTGGAAACAATTTAAAAGCCTAGATAGAAAAATTAAAATCCTGTCACGGTCGCCACAATGTTCCAAACTGGAATTAATAAGAACCCGCACAGTAATCCTTCAATAATTTATTAACAAAGAACATTACATTAACTAATCACAACAAATTCAATCAAAGCACAAATTCTGTAAAAGACTCCACTATTTTCTAATAACTCCAAACATTAACCAAAAATCATAAAATATTCAACACATGTTCTTTTATACTTGATTACATCTGTTTTTCTTCTGGCTAACAAAAGTAATGTGTGTATTTTAAACTACAAAAACAAAGTGTACTATAATAAATTCTAAAACTTATACACATTTATAACACCAGAATAACTGAAGATTAGAGCTGTCTTGGAGCTGAATTTTGGGTCAGGTGAGCGGAGGTTTGCAAAAAAATCCAGATTGAGAGCGGAAAAGTTGGCAAATAGACATATTAAAAAGTATTAAATAAAATTGAGTTTTCAATCAAATTATTTTGTTTATGATACATGGCTTCATACAACACCATGCAGTTTAAAATCAAAAATCTCAAAGTACATCATAACTATCACAGAACCCACTCATCCTCACCCATTTACAATGAATAACACTGACTCACAAGCCCAAACATTGCAAAACAGTTGGGAGAGTCGGCAAGGAGTGAGAGAGAAGGAATCAGACTGTCCAGCTACCAGCACACAGAGATAAGGGGTGAAGGCAAAGAAAAAAAACCCAACACTCATTCCTTGTCCAGGGGGATGACAGGTGGAAAGGACAAGGGAAGAGAAGGAGATCAGAGAGGGGAAGACAACAGCTGCAGTGTTTGAGCAGGAGGGGGAAGGCAGGTGCCCGGTTTTTTGTGCCAGACAGCTGAACCCTTATCAGTTGTCTACTATGTCATTAGCTGTTGCTAGGCAACTACATAGGGGCGGGGTTACATAGCCAATCAGAGCATTTTCTCTGTATGCTTGTGATATAGTGGGATCGAGCTTTGAGAAGAGGGTAGTGTGTGTTTGTTATTTACTTATCTCATCTCCATTTACTCAATTATTAATTTCATTTCCCAAATAATGTTTTATACTAGGTTTGAATTAGAGTAAAATGAAAAGGTTTTAGTACAATCAAAATAGATATTGCAAGCTAGAATTGGATCTAGTACAAGTACAAAATGGATGTTTGGTTCTGTCTGAGATGTTATCAGCCATCCTGACAATGGCTGCCGGCCTCCATTGAAAATTCACTCAGCACGGAAGTAGGGGGAGGGGTTATTTACTTAGAACTGCTCAGCTACTAGTTCCTTATCTTATCTTCACCAGAAGTACAGTACACACTCACAACAAAAACACCAGTAGTTTTTACTTCCCGTCCCGAAATTTCGGTACTAGGTAGGTGTTGGAGAAATGACCTCAATCCGTCCGGTACCGAAAATCCGATCCTTACAACTCTACTCAAGATGTCCCACAAGGATCTGTACTCGGGCCTAACCTGTTTCTCCTGCTGACAAATGATCTACTAGACCTGCTTCATGATCACTGCCAAACCACAATGTAGGAGGTCAAATTTAATAGGCATTGCTGTTTGGAATGTGTTGACAAACAAAATAAGTCAAAGTGACAAAATCGCAAAAGAGAAACTTCCCAGATAAGATGAAATGTTTCGTGGACAGGGGGAGTGCCAGCCATAAAAACAGACATTTTCTAAACATAATTATTCACATGAAGTTAATTTTTTACTGAGGTACTTTATACCATGGGAAGTCAAATAACTAATCGGGTGCTGGGTCAAGAAACACCAATTACAAGCTGAGAGTTATTTTTTATGAAACACAGCTGATTAAATAGACCTTTTGATCCTTTGGGAATTAGCTTTAGGAAACCAGCCCTTAAAGAGATAAGCGAGCATGTAGACCCCAACAAAATTAATAGGGGTGTGTGAGTCACATTTTGTTAGTTCAAGTAAAGTCAAGCCTGTTAAAAAAGCTTGAGTTTTGAGTCGAGTCAATTATAATCGTATCGTAACAAACTCTCATTTTGGAGTTTTCTTGTCAAATGTTATTATTCAGTTTAAATTAATTAAATATAAACATTTATATATCACATAAAATCCACATGAAACAAAACAAAAGAAACAATTTGTTGACAAACGTTAAAACAAATTGTATAAACCTAAACAAAACAAAAGTGAAATATTAAAAAAATTAGATCCACAAAAATTGACTTAATTTTATAGCTTTCTGCTATATGTTCTGCAGTTTTATCCCCAGGGCAGTATTTGTTTCCAAAGCAAAAGTTTTTTTTTTAAATCACGACTTCCATACCATTTACAAAAATCTCTGGACTCCCGTTAACGCCCACGTTGAAATCACGACTTTGATACCGTTAGTGGCGATCACTTAACTCCCGTTAGTGCCCGCGACAAAATCACAACTTTGATACCATTCATGGCAATCTCTTCACTCCCGTGACAAAATTACCACACCTAAGGCAAATTACTCGACCGAATTTAGAGCTTTACAGATCAGGTCAAGCCGAGTTCGAGTATCAATAAATCGAGTACTCGCACACCCTTAAAAATTAACATATTACTATTAATTGAAAAAATAGTCCTGCATATTAGATATTACTATTACTAAGATTTACCTTTCAATCTTCTCGTCAGGTGAGAGGATTGGTGTAGAAGAGGAGAAGGTGAGTAAATAGGACTGCAGAAACGTGTAAAAGTACTCGGGAAACACTTTCCCCTTCTCCTGCACCAAGTAGTCTTCAGCCGAGAGTCTCTTGGTCGGTTCCCACTGCACCATGCTCTGCACTAGCTCCTACGATGCAAGATACACTGGTTTACTTGTAGGTTTATGAGAAAATAAAATTGACTGTAAACTAGACAGAATAAGTGAATCGCAAACAATACTATTTTGTTAATAATGTGAGTAATTTTTTTTTGTTAGTTGACTCTCTACGAATCAAGATTTATGAAATGCATTAGGCAAGAATATGCTTTCAAAAAGGAATAGAAAAGAGAGCAGGCTAACCTGGCTGACAGTTTGTGTTCTCTTACTTATCCAGGTGAATATGCTATTCTTTCTATTCCTTTTTCATAACATCACTAAGAACTAAGTAAGTCTTCACACGTGAGTATAAAAGTTCTAAATGCCTTGTATTGACCTTGGAATATTAAAATTACTGAAAAACAGTTGTTAAGAGTGACGCTTATTTGACGTCAGTGAAGTTAAATAAAACAATGTACATGAGAGTTTATAGAATTAGAATGTTTATTGTGAAAATGGTACGCAATTGTACATAGTAAGGTATGATATAAAATAAAAGTGGACTATATATTGTAATAGGTTTAAGTTATGTAAAAAAGTGAAATTTAAAGTAATGCGGCATGCTGCAGGTCGCAGTTCATCGTACCGTCCCACTATAGCGAGCAGACAAGACTGACGGACCGTTCGTCTTGAGGAGACAAGGACCTTAGTCCCAGGGGTGCCAACAAGATGACAATAATAACAATATTAAAATTTTTCACAATCAAATAGGCAATAAAATTGAATTCTGTTTAGATTTTGACTAGTAAATTAAAGATTGAAAAATATTTTTTCATCCAATAATTTTTACAAAATGTAATTTAAATAGAGTATTTGAGTACAACAATAACATACTGTGCTAAAAGATAATAATAATTATAAACAAAACATTAATTGCATTAAAATTAACATAGAGGAATATAGACTAAGATATCATAGAAAAGCATTGAGAAAAGCATTGAGAAAAATAACATAGAGACATCACATAGAAAACTTAACATTATCATTGTATACAAATAAAGCTTTTTTTAATAATAATAGTTGTATGCAAACAAAATCAACTGTTGAAGACAAAAACAAACAGAGTTCAATAAATCAATCTAGCACTCAATATATGTCTTGTGAAATTCAAGTTAACTACTTAGAGACAAAATTTAGAGACATTCTAGATTTTCATAAAGCTTCATAGACACCTAAATCTAGTTTTAGAAGGGTTCATTCTGCTACCTAATAAAAACTAACAGAGACACTTTGAATTTCCCAGAATGTTTCTAGTTTACAAGAGCATTTTTTGACTTTTCCAGCTTTTCTAGGATTTGAAGGTTGCTAGTCACAATGAATCTATTCGAAGTTGTACACATTCAAAATGATCAATACAATTTGATATAACAATATTCGTACATTGATTAAACAATTGATTAGGCAATCTCTTTTCTTTTGTCATAACAGAACATTGGTAGGTTCAAACTCGGTAAGACAGGTTGAGGGAAAATTTTCATAGGACTATTATACATAGATCTTGCACAAAAGCAAGTTTGAGAAAGGGACCAGATACATATACTTATCTACTAAAATGCAAATATTATTGGTTTAAAATTATTCAAAAGCAAGGAACAATTTTAGTTCTTTCCTTTAAAGTTTAATTATTAAAACTTGTCAAATACAGCGAATAAATATAACTTACTCTGACTCTAGAATCTTCGATTTTGTCCAAGCGCTTGTCCACTGAGTACTCGCCGCTGCGGTAAGCTAGCAGCTGGGAAAAGTCAAACGGAGGCTGACCATCAGTGAACAGCTCTATCAGACAGCATCTGGCGAACAAGTCAACATGTACATAGGTGGTTCCTACTTTACCCATGATTAGATCTCACACTTTGTTTCCTCTACACATCTGCCACAATTCATGGGAGTACTTACAATGTTTGCCACTTTAATATTTGTCGATACAATTATAATAATACAAATTTCCTTTTCATAACTTTATTTCGCTAATTGCATAAATCGGGAGACGGGCACAACACCAAACATGCCTAAAGACACTCACTGCCCTAACATTGAACCACGCTTTACAAATGGAAACCATCGTACATGGGAAGCAAGCTGCACAACCTCCTTCCAGAAGAAGTGAGAAGCTTCAGTGGAGCAAATCTCAAGCCAGCACTAACCAACCGGCTGTACAGTCACCCTTTCTACAGCGTTAGTGGATACGTTGGCTATATGGAAGTGTAAATTACAAATATTTCTTTGTAGCGAATTGTGTATTGATGCAATTACATTTCTTCCAGTTTTGAAAATAAAAATATATGAATATGAGTACTCAGTTATATTGTTGGTTTTCAGTTTTATTCAGACTTACTGCAGAGAAGATATCCATGGACGGGTGAGATCACCTTTCTTGATGTTGTCCTCTGATGGCAAGAGTTGACTCATATCTGAGGCCAGGCTCTTTATAAACCTGTGAAGGAACAAACAGCTTTTAAAATCATAATTTATCATTGATTACAGAATTCAAACAAATTATTATCCTCACTGAAATTCCAGAAAAATTTTAGGGTAGCAGTACTTTAAAATTTGTTGGTATAAGTATTTTAAGCAATGTAGAAAGGATAATCTAAAAACTAAAATGTAACGGACGTTTAACGCATCCACTGCGTCAGGTGTACTGGTTTCCAAAACTATTATACAGAATCAAATGTGATTTTCATGTTTCAACATGATTATCGCAGTGAATGTGTCAAGCGGATCATGGCCAGAGTGGACCTCCTACTAGTATGGTGGCATATTCAACCGTTAACATAAATCCCTTGGCTTAGTTTGAGTTTTGTTGTCATACAAACTTGCGTCACAGTTCTACAACATTTGTAGCTAGGCCAAATTAAAAACCTACCAAAAGTAGAGACTAGAGTTATTAGTTTTTAATGCACAGAAGGTCTTTTTATGGACAGAATTTTACAGACACAAATTTATTTGATGAAATTGTAACATTATTACAAAAAGCTTAAAACAATTTTTGGAAGGAAGTTGCTTCACAAAGAAAAATTCTGCCTCAGAAAAGCTAATTGACAAGATTTCACTCATACATTGATTTGCTCAACATTTACAGAGGGTACTCTGTTAAAAATTTCTTAACTTATGGAATAAGTTATACTGCAATTGCATTATAAAATCTCACTACTTGCCCATAACGTTCTAAAAGACAATTTTTGTGTGTTTAAAAACAACAACTAGTAACTTTAATTTTTAGTTTGGCCATAATTTAAGAATGTTGTGGAAAATCTTGTATTTCCCCACATCCTCAATCCTTCTCTCAATCTAGGGTCGGACATTGTAAAAACCTTCATCAATTCATCCCAGCTGGCCTCCCAGTCTGCGAAGGTGCGTTGTATTTTTTCCTTGGTGATGACCTTTACCGGACTCAAAACTGTCGGAATGGCTAACAC
This sequence comes from Matsumurasca onukii, assembly GCA_018831715.1. NCBI lineage: Eukaryota > Metazoa > Arthropoda > Insecta > Hemiptera > Cicadellidae > Matsumurasca > Matsumurasca onukii. Next base: position 19,765,743 of record CM032062.1, on the reverse strand, counting down.
CAGCCATCAACACTACACTGTTCGTGGGATTAAGTGTCTGGACTTGACCACATTCTCAGCAGTGATGAGTTGCTTTGTGCAGAGAATCATGCTTTAGTTTGGTATAGTACTTTTTGGCATAATAAGGTAAGAAAATCTAAGACAGTGCTTTTAGATGTTTGTGCTTTAAGATCCTACCTCTCAGGAGCGATGTAACAAGTTCGCCTGCGCGAGGTGTCGAAGAAGTAGGAGAAGTCGGCTGGATTATCCTCGGGAAGGTGGGTTGGCTTGAATGAGGCAAAATCTGACAGTAACACCCACTGCCACGACGTAATCAGGATGTTCTCCAGCTTTATATCTCCGTGACATATCTACAATGTAAATTAAAAACTTGCAAAACCATGTTGGTTCTCATTTGGTTCAGGTACTGGAATTAATAGTTTTTACTATGTGTTTCTGCATAAATTCAACCTGCTGGGTAGATTGTTTACAATAAATTGGTGTTGGTTGTCAGTTACATTCAAATAAATGTATTAAAAATAATTGATTTTCATCATTCTATCGTCCTACAAATTCCAGAAAAGCTCAAGTCTACATCATCATTTCATTCATGCATTTTTGAAAGCCTAGGAAGTTTTAAATTTTAATACCTTAATGCAAGTTTTTACTCTTTCTCGATGTTTTCTTTTTATAGCCTACAGTAGCTTCTCTTTCTAGCTGAGCCACCTCAAGACCAAACCTCTGACTAGACTAAAATTAGCCGAACAGTCAAAGTAATGGGTAAATTATATATTTTGACTTCGATTTCTGATCGCTTTTCAGTTAATAACTTAATATTGGTCTGAAAAAGTATTTTTTAACATAACAGTTAGATTGTGAAATAAGCCCGGGAGAGGGAATTCTACTTACGCCGAGACGATGACACTGCAGTAAGGCGTAGAGTATTTGGAACGCAATCCACTTTTTCTCCAGCGATGTCAGAAACGGCCGCGTGGAAAGCCGATCGTACAGACTGTATTTGATGTAGCCTCGCATCAAGAATCCAGCTCGCTCCGTTAGCTGCACATAAAAAGATGATCATAAAAAATTTAGAGTTTAGCCTCTGTTTAATAGTTGAATAATAACAGAAGTGTGTTAAATTACTTTTTTGTAGATAAGAATGATTGAATGTTTGAGTTAAGAAGCTTTTCAAATAGTCAATCTTTAAAACATTCAGAAGTCTATGAATTTAGCTCAAATTTTAAATAATAACATTAAGTTACAGCTGTACATTTTTCAGATTATAATCCCTGAACTTGAAGTCAACTTATGAATTATGTAATGGTTTGAAGTTGTTTTGCGTTAAATGTTTAGAAAAACAATAGTTGTTTCAAAATATTTGCGTTATTAAGTGTTTCAAGACAACAAGGTTTGAGTTATTGTCACCCGAAAGTAGTTTGAAGAGTTAACTCACAATAACTCTCTGGCAAGGAAGGCAGTTGTTGGCTGACGCCAGCTTGTGTCGTATCTCCTCTATCCGATCCTTGTACGTGGATAGCGGCAGAGTCGGGTCATGGATGGCAAACACCTTCACCACAATCAGACCTTCCTCCTGGGACCTCGCCCGTGCCACTTTGAAGAACCGGGTGCTTCTAGACTGAACAATGGATTGAGGTCAACTAAAGCTTAGATATTTGGTACCACAACCAACACTAAACCACAATTATAGATGTTTCTTCGTAATAAGGAAATTGTAGATACATTCAGACATTATGAAACTAAGATTGAAGTTCTATAGACACATAAAAGAATGCAGCCTTTTTGGGACTGTATGAGACTTGTCATGAAACTTAAAGTCTGGCGAAAAAGCATTGAAATGGATCGTGGCAGTAAATAAATCTTTAAAATGGCAGGTATCACACAAACAGAGATTTATGATGGAAACACATTTAGACAAAGAGTGTTTGATTGAAAAGTTGGACAGTAAGAAAGATGAGTTAACTACTGAAAGGAGAGTAAGCCTTGGAACTGAGCTTGAGAAATAGTTTTCTAGGTTGGTATTCAAAGTTATAGCGTGCTTGAAAACCCCAAATACATGTTCTATGTAATTATGTTGATTTTAAGGATAAAACCTCCGATCTTCAAGAACAAGATAATGATTTATACTTGATACAAGGGTTCTTGAGCGTTCGAGGGTTGATTCGAGCGGTAACTTTTCACGATGGCCATTCCCGTGATTGATCCGTTAATCCGTTGGTCCATGCCATTGAATATTGGGCTATTAATTAATGACCAATCTAGGGAACAGTCGACTAGTTTGTAACAAGACTACACCTCATCATCCATCAAAACACTCATTACACTCACCCTTCATCCCATATTCACCTCAAAAACCCTCTAGGAGTGGTCGGTGTCTGAGATCAAAGTATCAAAGTACTTGAGCAAGTTAATTATAATTGGTCCCAAGAAACTTTGAAAGTTACCAGGTGTTTTAATTCTTACATTTAATCAAACCTCTTACTTTACACAAATATTCAGTAAATATAACTGTATAAGTGTACATACAACATAATTTAGACTCCCTTAACTGTGGTAGAGGTACCATAAATTAAGTTAGATATTAGTACTTACTTGATATCAAATTGTATATCGGTGTGATCGGTCAAGTAGTGTTCAACAGGAAAAATTTGAGAAGGAGCAATGCCCACCAGTTGATTCCCCATCCTTGATGTGATGGTATTGATCTCAGTGAACCAAATAAAACAATTCCTAGACAATAAAAATAAAACCAATTAATTAACAATTTAATGTTATAAAAGACTTTGTAGAATAAAATGCTGTAACATTTTTTACTGAAATTATATTTAATAATATTGACTTTAAATGGAATTTATTTATATTAGGAATAAGAATATAGTTTATTCCATCAAAAATATGAATAATAATACATATGTACATATGCAACAATTTTGCCACCAAAACTAGTTGTAGGTGGAAACTACAAAAATAAAACAACAGATTACTGTCAGTCTTCCAGATAACGACATACTCAGATGCAACTGTAGCAATGAATGAGTTGACGTTATCTTACAAACAAAAGGTACACTTATTTACCAATGTAGGCCCTACAGTTATGGTTAGCATTAGGTCTAAATTCACTAAGAAATTAAATATGCGTTACAAAAATTATTACATATACAAATTAACCTAAGCCTAGAGGAAACTTGAATTTCATCTCAGCTGACCTCCGACCAAGGCACTCATGCGTTCCTGGGATGGGCAACCAGACGCTGGTATTGTTAAGTATGTTAGATGTACAGGGTTAATTAAAATTATCATCTAAAATTGCTTATAAGGAATTCTAAAATTATAATACACTAGAGTCCCGCTAATCCAACCCTGTTAATCCGAAAATCTGCCTAATCCAAACACTGTTGGGAAAAATTTATACAATTGTTGAGTCAGTAAAGTAAATAAATTTTTCCAGTTTTTCCCTAAATTTTCCCTATTTTTCCAAGTTTTGTCAGACTGTATGTGTTTAACAACGAACCAGCCCTCATAATAACACACTATACACGCAGGTATGTGCACAAAAAATAGCTTTGAACAAAACACACTGACAGTATGACACGGTGAGTCATCGTTTGTTTTTAGAACGGATGACCGTACTGTTTCCTACCTGGAATTTCAGGCCTGGGCCCAGAGGTTGGGGTGGAAAGGTCAGTGTCCTGGTGTCACGCAGATAAGCCCTACTGCCATCCACATACTGCCCGCGTACGTTAATTCCGCGCTATTTACTATTGCAGAGTACTACAGGATTAAAATACATCATTTCTTACATTATATATATAAGTATTAGTCCTTTAAGTCCATATATGACCTTATTAGGTTAATTTATATAATATATGCCAAACATCCGCCTAATCAATTTTCGCTTATCCGAAAAGGGTCCGGTCCCAATTAGTTCGGATTAGCAGGACTCTAGTGTAGTCACAAGTTCTTAAAATGCCTCTAGAAAACTATGTTATGTAAACAGACTTTAACCACCCAAATAATGTTGTAGAAAGATAATTAAGACTTCAGTCCATCATATAAATGGGAAATTCAATTATTTAGGCCTGCCACCAGTATCAGTTTTGGTCTCAATCAGCCTACCTACTAGAGATTTAAGCAGCTTTTCCCTTGGCAGAACAAGTGTAGGTCTATAGCTACCCAAAAGCATAGAATTTCATAAATAAGCACCTATTTACATTCTAGGGCCTATGATTAACTAAGATAGGCTTGTAACACCATAGCCTCAGGATCCATTTGCCGCTCGTAAATGTGAAGGGTCTTCGCAAAGGGTTAGGCTTTAATGTGACTAAAGCGAGGAAGATGTAAACCCCACTTTCTCCTTTTAACTGACCTAGTCTATATAGAGGTTGCTTGAACGTGAAGCGTTTGAACAGTATAGTTCTAAGATTTACAAAGCTTACCTGGAGTATAGTGATAAATGACACTAGTATAAGTCAAAGTCTATTGTTCATCCATGACATTCCGTTATGAAGCATCAACAGAAAAACTATGCTAAACATAACTGAATAATATGGTCAGAGATTGACAATTGACAGCTTGAAAGTGAGGTTAGGCCTATCCGATTAATTTGCCAAACCTGTTTCTACGCTCAGCATATCAATTTCAAAAACCAGTAATATTAGTAAAGAAAGTTCAAACCAGTTGATTGTTAGAGAATCACAATAAGAAAACTTTTACAAGGAAAAGAAACCACAATCAGTGGTATGAAATTACAGGAAAATTACATAAACCAAAACATGATACTCTGCGTCTGAGTTTCAACTTTCGACTTTTTTACAGCGATCAGCAGTTTGATTTTTTAATCAAAACAGACGAAAAGAGCCTTGGCTCAGGTTGACCAACTAAAGATTGTACTATATAGCTTCGAGTTTATCCGTATTCATAAAAAGAAGCCAGCCAAACTTGGGTTTTAATCCTTAGTGTTAATGAGTTGTTTTAAGGACTGAACATTACCAAGCGCCAAGGGCCTGACACCCTTAAGTCTAAAACTCTGCGTCGTTTTACAGTCTGATAATTAGGATTTGAGGAGTCCACATGGTATAAACTGGTATAATCAGAGTAAGCTTTAAGGATTTACCTTTATGGTGCCTCTTGATCCTACTATAATTGGTTTCTTTATGAACAGACGCGCGTTTCGGGGCAGTTGTGCCTCATCGTCAGCGTTGCACTATAGTTCTTATACACTATTTACACTATTGTTATGTACAAAATATACACGCGCACTACACTCGTGGTACGCGCACAGTGTTGTTACGGCGGTGACAATGACGAAACAAATTGAACAACAATGAACTGTAGTGCAATGTTGACAATGGGGAAAAACTGCCCCGAAACGCGCGTCCGTTCTTAAAAACAACTATAGTAGGATCAAGAGGCACCACACAAAGGTAAATATTTTTTATATATGGTCCTACACGTTGCTTTTGACTATATAATAACTAATAAGAGTAAGCTTTGTCGTAGGTGAAAACTTGATAGTTGACTCGAGACACCGATTATTTATGTTGGGTATTTTAAGGTGAATGTAATAATAATGATTTATGTCAATGTACATCAGATTCATTGTTGCGACATATATGGGATGAAAGGACGAAGGTTGAGTGTGATTGTGATGAGTGTTTTGATGTATGTTGCGGTGTAGTCTTCTTACGAACTAGTTGCTGCACAATCTTGCTACAAACTGTTCCCCAAATTGGGACATTAATTAATAGCCCAGTTCTCAACGGCCAATGGAATTAGAAATGGTCCAATGGCTTGGTAAGACTTCCAATTTACTGGGAGCAGCATTTGGGGAACATTAAGTTGTTGGTCGCAGTGTGTAAGTATGATCTAATCTTCCACGCGTTTATTTAACTGATCAAAGGTACGATAATGTTAAGGTAGTAAGCGTCGGAGTGGACAGCTTTTGTAGTGCAAAACAGTGGTTCGGTCGATAAGTGGCACTCCCGAAAATCTAGAGAAATCGACGGCTAACACTGGCCGAGAGGATTCAACAGAGGCCATTGATCCTACCATTGTATACCTTTCAGTGCGTTCTTATAATGTTTCCAGCCCGGTTCTTCCTCGGAACCGGGAAGTCAGTCAGTGCCGTAAAGGGGCTACTTCGGAGGGGGCTATCGATTAGCGGGGGTCTGGGGACTTCCTCCGTAAAGTTTGCTAAATTTTGATACCAAAATAAGAAGTTTTGAGGAAATTTTGCGCAAATATTTATCTTAAGCTAAAGATTCCCTCTCCGGCTTCAAGCCGTCAATCGCCACGCGCGTAGTACCCACTGTTGAATCAAGCCATATAGATCGCCACGATCTACACTACCGATTTGTTCCAGCATGTGCTGCGCTCTAGCAAATGTTTTAAACACTAATTCAAAATATTCTGCATGCAGAACAGTGTCCGATAAGTAATAGTTTGCTCAATGTAGATTTTTACAAAGAAATTTTAGTTTCGTTTCCGCCATAGCCGGCAAGTCGTTAACTTTGATAAAACTACAGTGTGATCCAAAATATATGGTTTTCACTTTTAAATTAAGATTTATTAAAAGATTAACGGATGCTCTAACAGGTCAATAGATACCACACGGCACGTGCCTTTATTTTGTGATAAACTTAACTCTTATGCCTTTGCGGCCGGTGTCACAACTATAATCTAGTTCTTTCGGTTCACACTGCGTCAAAACTACGAAATTAGGTTGAATTATTTCGACATTTTGGCGTGGTGTGAACCGAAAGAACTAGGTTATAGTTCATTATAATAGTTCCAAGCGTCGATCCTGAATTCTACTCGCACGCTTTTGTGGTTCATTCTTATTTCTTTCTTCTTCATTTCACAAAAAGTATCTAAATTATCAAAGATTGAGTCAGCCTACCGTTAGATGCAACCCAGTAAGGTTAGAGACTAAGCTATTATGGGCCTGTACGCAATCACTGCTAAACCTACCAAACATATCAAATACCAAAAGTCTAACTGTATCCAAGGGTGATGGAGCTCATATACGAAAAAAGGCACGAAGCCAAAGTTGTAGAGCATTTTGTTGGCTATGTAAATCACTAAATCGTTGTATAATAGTTTTCAAGCTTAACTAATAAAATTGTCTGATTAACCCACACTGCTAAACCCACACTGGCATGTGCTTTGCTTTTGAGTTTCTCCTAAATCTGTATCCAGTTTGAAACCAAACTAAAAGTACTTGAACATTATTCAAATTTGCTTTCGCTCATCCTGCGCCACTTAGTTGAGCGTACCCCTAGTAATATTAATAGTTGAGAAATGCAATTGGATCATGGGATACTAGCTCCATCTCACCTGATGTAGCACAACGCTTTGTTTGGAAATCTGAGCACTCGAACCTAGCTAACTAGTTGTGACACAGTTAGAATGCAACAGTTTCCATCAATAACGACCCTTGTTGCTACTAACATACGAAGATATTCTTTTAAAAGGTACTTTGAAATTGAAATACTATTGTGGACGTTTTCTATTGTTTTTTATATTTTTGGTGAAGAAGAAGAACACGACCTTTCGTGATCTGTTATGTGATCCCGTCTTCAGGTAGGACTTTTCACCTGAAGACGGGTTCAGATTTCAGATCCCCAAGGATAAAGGACCCTTTTGGAGATGCAAAACATTTAGTGATATGCCTCTTGGCGTTATTTGGGCGCAACAAACTTAATTAGGTATTACACTGTAAACCTAATGAATAAATTTGAAACAGCCAGCAGTAAGATCTGAGGAGAAATAAAGGTTCAATGAGAGGTTTAGAGTTCAATAAGACATGATTTAGCGCAGCTTTGCTCAAGTAGAGGATTCAAGTTGATAGCTTATATTGAATGAATCAAGAGCTTTCAATCGATATGTCAAATGTTTTATTGATAGCTTATCGATGTTCTTTCTAACGCTATCCGTAATGTTTCAAAGAATGAGGATTTACACCTTTTAAGGCCAAAGATTTACACAGCAGGTATTGTTAATGTATCGTTTGTTTACACTTTAAAATGATCAATACATTTGATATAACAATATCGACATTGATTAAACAATTGATTAGGCAATCTCTTTTCTTTTGTCATAACAGAACATTGGTAGGTTCAAACTCGGTAAGACAGGTTGAGGGAAAATTTTCATAGGACTATTATACATAGATCTTGCACAAAAGCAAGTTTGAGAAGGGACCAGATACATATACTTATCTACTAAAATGCAAATATTATTGGTTTAAAATTATTCAAAAGCAAGGAACAATTTTAGTTCTTTCCTTTAAAGTTTAATTATTAAAACTTGTCAAATACAGCCAATAAATAACTTACTCTGACTCTAGAATCTTCGATTTTGTCCAAGCGCTTGTCCACTGAGTACTCGCCGCTACGGTAAGCTAGCAGCTGGGAAAAGTCAAACGGAGGCTGACCATCAGTGAACAGCTCTATCAGACAGCATCTGGCTTAACAAGTCAACATGTACAGGTGGTTCCTACTTTACCCATGATTAGATCTCACACTTTGTTTCCTACACATCTGCCACAATTCATGGGAGTACTTACAATGTTTGCCACTTTAATATTTGTCGATACAATTATAATAATACAAATTTCCTTTTCATAACTTTATTTCGCTAATTGCATAAATCGAGACGGCACAACACCAAACATGCCTAAAGACACCTCACTGCCCTAACATTGAACCACGCTTTACAAATGGAAACCATCGTATGGGAAGCAAGCTGCACAACCTCCTTCCAGAAGAAGTGAGAAGCTTCAGTGGAGCAAATCTCAAGCCAGCACTAACCAACCGCTGTACAGTCACCCTTTCTACAGCGTTAGTGGATACGTTGGCTATATGGAAGTGTAATTACAAATATTTCTTTGTAGAATTGTATATTGATGCAATTACATTTCTTCCAGTTTTGAAAATAAAAATATATGAATATGAGTACTCAGTTATATTGTTGGTTTTCAGTTTTATTCAGACTTACCCGGCAGAGAAGATATCCATGGACGGGGTGAGATCACCTTTCTTGATGTTGTCCTCTGATGGTAAGAGTTGACTCATATCTGAGGCCAGGCTCTTTATAAACCTGTGAAGGAACAAACAGCTTTTAAAATCATAATTTATCATTGATTACAGAATTCAAACAAATTATTATCCTCACTGAAATTCCAGAAAAATTTTAGGGTAGCAGTACTTTAAAATTTGTTGGTATAAGTATTTTAAGCAATGTAGAAAGGATAATCTAAAAACTAAAATGTAACGGACGCTTAACGATCCACCGCGCCAGGTGTACTGGTTTCCAAAACTATATACAGAATCAAATGTGATTTTCATGTTTCAACATGATTATCGTGAGTGAATGTGTCAAGCGGATCATGGCCAGAGTGGACCTCCTACTAGTATGGTGGCATATTCAACCGCTAACATAAATCCCTTGGCTTAGTTTGAGTTTTGTTGTCATACAAACTTCATACACAGTTCTACAACATTTGTAGCTAGGCCAAATTAAAACCTACCAGTAGAGACTAGAGTTATTAGTTTTAATGCACAGAAGGTCTTTTATGGACAGAATTTTACAGACACAAATTTATTTGATGAAATTGTAACATTATTACAAAAAGCTTAAAACAATTTTTGAAGGAAGTTGCCACAAAGAAAAATTCTGCCTCAGAAAAGCTAATTGACAAGATTTCACTCATACATTGATTTGCTCAACATTTACAGAGGGTACCCTGTTAAAAATTTCTTAACTTATGGAATAAGTTATACTGCAATTGCATTATAAAATCTCACTACTTGCCCATAACGTTTAAAAGACAATTTTTGTGTGTTTAAAAAACAACAAAACTAGTAACTTTATTTTCGGTAAATTTTTAGTTTAGCCATAATTTAAGAATGTTGTGGAAAATCTTGTATTTCCCCACATCCTCAATCCTTCTCTCAATCTAGGGTCGACATTGTAAAACCTTCATCAATTCATCCCAGCTGGCCTCCCAAGGTGCGCTGTATTTTTCCTTGGTGATGACTTTACCGACTCAAAACTGTCGGAATGGCTAACACCAGCCATCAACACTACACTGTTCGTGGGATTAAGTGTCTGGACTTGACCACATTCTCAGCAGTGATGAGTTGCTTTGTGCAGAGAATCATGCTTTAGTTTGGTATAGTACTTTTTGCATAATAAGGTAAGAAAATCTAAGACAGTGCTTTTAGATGTTTGTGCTTTAAGATCCTACCTCTCAGGAGCGATGTAACAAGTTCGCCTGCCGAGGTGTCAAGAAGTAGGAGAAGTCGGCTGGATTATCCTCGAAGGTGGGTGGCTTGAATGAGGCAAAATCTGACAGTAACACCCACTGCCACGACGTAATCAGGATGTTCTCCAGCTTTATATCTCCGACATATCTACAATGTAAATTAAAAACTTGCAAAACCATGTTGGTTCTCATTTGGTTCAGGTACTGGAATTAATAGTTTTACTATGTGTTTCTGCATAAATTCAACTTGCTGGGTAATTGTTTACAATAAATTGGTGTTGGTTGTCAGTTACATTCAAATAAATGTATTAAAAATAATTGATTTTCATCATTCTATCGTCCTACAAATTCCAGAAAAGCTCAAGTCTACATCATCATTTCATTCATGCATTTTTGAAAGCCTAGGAAGTTTTTAAGGAATTTAATACCTTAATGCAAGTTTTTACTCTTTCTACGATGTTTTCTTTTTATAGCCTACAGTAGCTTCTCTTTCTAGCTGAGCCACCTCAAGACCAAACCTCTGACTAGACTAAAAATTAGCCCGAACAGTCAAAGTAATGGGTAAATTATATATTTTGACTTCGATTTTGATCGCTTTCAGTTAATAACTTAATATTGGTCTGAAAAAGTATTTTTAACATAACAGTTAGATTGTGAAATAAGCCCGAGAATTTAATTTAACCGAGACGATGACACTGCAGTAAGGCGTGAGAGTATTTGGAACGCTAATCCACTTTTTCTCCAGCGATGTCAGAAACGCCGCTGGAAAGCCGATCGTACAGACTGTATTTGATGTAGCCTAGATCAAGAATCCAGCTCGCCCTAGCTGCACATAAAAAGATGATCATAAAAATTTAGAGTTTAGCCTCTGTTTAATAGTTGAATAATAACAGAAGTGTTAAATTACTTTTTGTAGATAAGAATGATTGAATGTTTGAGTTAAGAAGCTTTTCAAATAGTCAATCTTTAAAACATTCAGAAGTCTATGAATTTAGCTCAAATTTTAAATAATAACATTAAGTTACAGCTGTACATTTTTCAGATTATAATCCCTGAACTTGAAGTCAACTTATGAATTATGTAATGGTTTGAAGTTGTTTTATGTAAATGTTTAGAAAACAATAGTTGTTTCAAAATATTTTGCTATTAAGTGTTTCAAGACAACAAGGTTTGAGTTATTGTCACCCGAAAGTAGTTTGACGAGTTAACTCACAATAACTCTCTGGCAAGGAAGGCAGTTGTTGGCTGACGCCAGCTTGTATGATCTCCCTATCCGATCCTTGTACGGATAGCGGCAGAGTCGGGTCATGGATGGCAAACACCTTCACCACAATCAGACCTTCCTCCTGGGACCTCGCCCGTGCCACTTTGAAGAACCGGGTGCTTCCTAGACTGAACAATGGATTGAGGTCAACTAAAGCTTAGATATTTGGTACCACAACCAACACTAAACCACAATTATAGATGTTTCTTCGTAATAAGGAAATTGTGAGATACATTCAGACATTATGAAACTAAGATTGAAGTTCTATAGACACATAAAAGAATGCAGCCTTTTTTAGGACTGTATGAGACTTGTCATGAAACTTAAAAGTCTGGCGAAAAAAGCATTGAAATGGATCGTGGCAGTAAATGAATCTTTAAAAATGGCAGGTATCACACAAACAGAGATTTATGATGGAAACACATTTAGACAAAGAGTGTTTGATTGAAAAGTTGGACAGTAAGAAAGATGAGTTACTGAAAGGAGAGTAAGCCTTGGAACTGAGCTTGAGAAATAGTTTTCTAGGTTGGTATTCAAAGTTATAGCGTACTGAAAACCCCAAATACATGTTCTATGTAATTATGTTGATTTTAAGGATAAAACCTCCGATCTTCAAGAACAAGATAATGATTTATACTTGATACAAGGGTTCTTGAGCCGTCGAGGTTCGATTTGGCGCAGTGATAACTTTTCACGATGGCCATTCCCCGTGATTCGAAGTCACGCTAATCCTTGGTCCATGCCATTGAATATTGGGCTATTAATGACCCAATCTAGGGAACAGTCGCCCTAGTTTGTAACAAGACTACACCTCATCATCCATCAAAACACTCATTACACTCACCCTTCATCCCATATTCACCTCAAAACCTCTAGGAGTGGTCGTGTGAGATCAAAGTATCAAAGTACTTGAGCAAGTTAATTATAATTGGTCCCAAGAAACTTTGAAAGTTACCAGGTGTTTTAATTCTTACATTTAATCAAACCTCTTACTTTACACAAATATTCAGTAAATATAACTGTATATGCAGTACATACAACATAATTTAGACTTCCTTAACTGTGGTAGAGGTACCATAAATTAAGTTAGATATTAGTACTTACTTGATATCAAATTGTATATCGGTGTGATCGGTCAAGTAGTGTTCAACAGGAAAAATTTGAGAAGGAGCAATGCCCACCAGTTGATTCCCCATCCTTGATGTGATGGTATTGATCTCAGTGAACCAAATAAAACAATTCCTAGACAATAAAAAATAAAACCATTAATTAACAACTTAATGTTATAAAAGACTTTGTAGAATAAAATGCTGTAACATTTTTTACTGAAATTATATTTAATAATATTGACTTTAAATGGAATTTATTTATATTAGGAATAAGAATATAGTTTATTCCATCAAAAATACATGAATAATACATATGTACATATGCAACAATTTTGCCACCAAAAACTAGTTGTAGGTGGAAACTACAAAAATAAAACAACAGATTACTGTCCAGTCTTCCAGATAACGACATACTCAGTACGGCAACTGTAGCAATGAATGAGTTGACGTTATCTTACAAACAAAAGGTACACTTATTTACCAATGTAGGCCCTACAGTTATGGTTAGCATTAGGTCTAAATTCACTAAGAAATTAAATGTACGTTACAAAAATTATTACATATACAAATTAACCTAAGCCTAGAGGAAACTTGAATTTCATCTCAGCTGACTCCTCCGGACCAAGGCACTCTCATATGCCCTTACGCCAACACAGACGCTGGTATTGTTAAGTATGTTAGATGTACAGGGTAATTAAAAAAATTATCATCTAAAAATTGCTTATAAGGAATTCTAAAATTATAATACACTAGAGTCCCGCTAATCCGAACCCTGTTAATCCGAAAATCTGCCTAATCCAAACACTGTTAGGGGGAAAAATTTATACAATTGTTGAGTCAGTAAAGTAAATAAATTTTCCCAGTTTTCCCTAAATTTTCCCTATTTTTCCAAGTTTTGTCAGACTGTATGTGTTTAACAACGAACCAGCCCTCATAATAACACACTATACACTAGGTATGCATAAAAAAATAGCTTTGAACAAAACACACTGACAGTATGACACGGTGAGTCATCGTTGTTTTAGAACGGATGACCGCACTGTTTCCTACCTGGAATTTCAGGCCTGGGCCCAGAGGTTGGGGTGGAAAGGTCAGTGTCCTGGTGTCACCAGATAAGCCCTACTGCCATCCACATACTGCCCGCAGACGTTAATTCCGCTATTTACTATTGCAGAGTACTACAGGATTAAAATACATCATTTCTTACATTATATATATAAGTATTAGTCCCTTTAAGTCCATATATGACCTTATTAGGTTAATTTATATATAATATATGCCAAATATCCGCCTAATCAATTCTTTTATCCCAAAAGGTCCGTCCCAATTAGTTCGGATTAGCAGGACTCTAGTGTAGTCACAAGTTCTTAAAATGCCTCTAGAAAACTATGTTATGTAAACGAGACTTTTAACCACCCAAATAATGTTGTAGAAAGATAATTAAGACTTCAGTCCATCATATAAATTGGGAAATTCAATTATTTAGGCCTGCCACCAGTATCAGTTTTGGTCTCAATCAGCTACCTACTAGAGATTTAAGCGCTTTCCCTTGGCAGAACAAGTGTAGGTCTATAGCTACCCAAAAGCATAGAATTTCATAAATAAGCACCTATTTACATTCTAGGGCCTATGATTAACTAAGATAGGCTTGTAACACCATAGCCTCAGGATCCATTTGCCGTCAGAAATGTGAAGGGTCTTCAAAGGGTTAGGCTTTAATGTGACTAAAGTAGGAAGATGTAAACCCACTTTCTCCTTTTAACTGACCTAGTCTATATAGAGGTTGCTTGAACGTGAAGCGTTTGAACAGTATAGTTCTAAGATTTACAAAGCTTACCTGGATATAGTGATAAATGACACTAGTATAAGTCAAAGTCTATTGTTCATCCATGACATTCCGTTATGAAGCATCAACAGAAAAACTATGCTAAACATAACTGAATAATATGGTCAGAGATTGACAATTGACAGCTTGAAAGTGAGGTTAGGCCTATCCGATTAATTTGCCAAACCTGTTTCTACGCTCAGCATATCAATTTCAAAAACCAGTAATATTAGTAAAGAAAGTTCAAACCAGTTGATTGTTAGAGAATCACAATAAGAAAACTTTTTACAAGGAAAAGAAACCACAATCAGTGGTATGAAATTACAGGAAAATTACATAAACCAAAACATGATACTCTGCGTCTGAGTTTCAACTTTCGACTTTTTTTTACAGCGATCAGCAGTTTGACTTTTTTTAATCAAAACAGACGAAAAGAGCCTTGGCTCAGGTTGACCAACTAAAGATTGTACTATATAGCTTCGAGTTTATCCGTATTCATAAAAAAGAAGCCAGCCAAACTTGGGTTTTAATCCTTAGTGTTAATGAGTTGTTTTAAGGACTGAACATTACCAAGCGCCAAGGGCCTGACACCCTTAAGTCTAAAACTCTGCGTCGTTTTACAGTCTGATAATTAGGATTTGAGGAGTCCACATGGTATAAACTGGTATAATCAGAGTAAGCTTTAAAAAGGATTTACCTTTATGTGGTGCCTCTTGATCCTACTATAATTGGTTTCTTTATGAACAGACGCGCGTTTCGGGGCAGTTGTGCCTCATCGTCAGCGTTGCACTATAGTTCTTATACACTATTTACACTATTGTTATGTACAAAATATACACGCGCACTACACTCGTGGTACGCGCACAGTGTTGTTACGGCGGTGACAATGACGAAACAAATTGAACAACAATGAACTGTAGTGCAATGTTGACAATGGGGAAAATGCCCCGAAACGCGCGTCCGTTCTTAAAAAAAAACAACTAGTAGGATCAAGAGGCACCACACAAAGGTAAATATTTTTATATATGGTCCTACACGTTGCTTTTGACTATATAATAACTAATAAGAGTAAGCTTTGTCGTAGGTGAAAACTTGATAGTTGACTCGAGACACCGATTATTTATGTTGGGTATTTTAAGAATGTAATAATAATGATTTATGTCAATGTACATCAGATTCATTGTTGCGACATATTATGGGGATGAAAGGACGAAGGTTGAGTGTGATTGTGATGAGTGTTTTGATGTATGTTGCGGTGTAGTCTTCTTACGAACTAGTTGCTGCACAATCTTGCTACAAACTGTTCCCCAAATTGGGACATTAATTAATAGCCCAGTTCTCAACGGCCAATGGAATTAGAAATGGTCCAATGGCTTGGTAAGACTTCCAATTTACTGGGAGCAGCATTTGGGGAACATTAAGTTGTTGGTCGCAGTGTGTAAGTATGATCTAATCTTCCACGCGTTTATTTAACTGATCAAAGGTACGATAATGTTAAGGTAGTAAGCGTCGGAGTGGACAGCTTTTGTAGTGCAAAACAGTGGTTCGGTCGATAAGTGGCACCCGAAAATCTAGAGAAATAGACGGCTAACACTGGCCGAGAGGATTCAACAGAGGCCATTGATCCTACCATTGTATACCTTTCAGTGCGTTCTTATAATGTTTCCAGCCCGGTTCTTCCTCGGAACCGGGAAGTCAGTCAGTGCCGTAAAGGCTACTTCGGAGGGCTATCGATTAGCGGGGGGTCTGGGGACTTCCTCCGTAAAGTTTGCTAAATTTTGATACCAAAATAAGAAGTTTTGAGGAAATTTTGCGCAAATATTTATCTTAAGCTAAAAGATTCCCTCTCCCGGCTTCAAGCCGTCAATCGCCACGCGCGCGTAGTACCCACTGTTGGAATCAAGCCATATAGATCGCTACGATCTATACTATAACGATTTGTTCCAGCATGTGCTGCGCTCTAGCAAATGTTTTAAACACTAATTCAAAATATTCTGCATGCAGAACAGTGTCCGATAAGTAATAGTTTGCTCAATGTAGATTTTTACAAAGAAATTTTAATTTCGTTTCCGCCATAGCCGGCAAGTCGTTAACTTTGATAAAACTACAGTGTGATCCAAAATATATGGTTTTCACTTTTAAATTAAGATTTATTAAAAGATTAACGGATGCTCTAACAGGTCAATAGATACCACACGGCACGTGCCTTTATTTTGTGATAAACTTAACTCTTATGCCTTTGCGGTTGGTGTACAATTATAATCTATTTTTCTGGTTCACACGTCAAAACTACGAAATTAGGTTGAATTATTTCGACATTTTGGTGTGGAACCGAAAGAACTAGGTTATAGTTCATATAATAGTTCCAAGCGTCGATCCTGAATTCTACCGCACGCTTTTGTGGTTCATTCTTATTTCTTTCTTCTTCATTTCACAAAAGTATCTAAATTATCAAAGATTGAGTCAGCCTACCGTTAGATGCAACCCAGTAAGGTTAGAGACTAAGCTATTATGGGCCTGTACGCAATCACTGCTAAACCTACCAAACATATCGAATACCAAAAGTCTAACTGTATCCAAGGGTGATGGAGCTCATATACGAAAAAAGGCACGAAGCCAAAGTTGTAGAGCATTTTGTTGGCTATGCAAATCACTAAATCGTTGTATAATAGTTTTCAAGCTTAACTAATAAAATTGTCTGATTAACCCACACTGCTAAACCCACACTGGCATGAGCTTTGCTTTTTGAGTTTCTCCTAAATCTTTATCCAGTTTGAAACCAAACTAAAAGTACTTGAACATTATTCAAATTTGCTTTCGCTCATCCTGCGCCACTTAGTTAAGCGTACCCCTGGTAATATTAATAGTTGAGAAATGCAATTGGATCATGGGATACTAGCTCCATCTCACCTGATGTAGCACAACGCTTTGTTCGGAAATCTGAGCACTCGAACCTAGCTAACTAGTTGTGACACAGTTATAATGCAACAGTTTCCATCAATAACGACCCTTGTTGCTACTAACATACGAAGATATTCTTTTAAAAGGTACTTTGAAATTGAAATACTATTGCGGACGTTTTCTATTGTTTTTTATTTTGGTGAAGAAGAAGAACACGACCTTTCGTGATCTGTTATGTGATCCCGTCTTCAGGTAGGACTTTTCACCTGAAGACGGGTTCAGATTTCAGATCCCCAAAGGATAAAGGACCCTTTTGGAGATGCAAAAAATTTAGTGATATGCCTCTTGGCGTTATTTGGGCGCAACAAACTTAATTAGGTATTACACTGTAAACCTAATGAATAAATTTGAAACAGCCAGCAGTAAGATCTGAGGAGAAATAAAGGTTTAATGAGAGGTTTAGAGTTCAATAAGACATGATTTAGCGCAGCTTTGCTCAAGTAGAGGATTCAAGTTGATAGCTTATATTGAATGAATCAAGAGCTTTCAATCGATATGTCAAATGTTTTATTGATAGCTTATCGATGTTCTTTCTAACGCTATCCGTAATATTTCAAAGAATGAGGATTTCTACCTTTTTAAGGCCAAAGATTTACACAGCAGGTATTGTTAATGTATCGTTTGTTTACACTTTAAAGTGTTAAATTTACAGCTTGATGTCTCACTGTAGACTCAAAAAGGTTTGGTACTTTCACAAGGATACAGTGTTGCAGACATTGGTGTTAAAATGTATTAAAGTGCGCAGTACAGGCAGTGAAAAATAACGATGTAATCTTACGAATAACAAAAGAATTTAATGTTTCCATGAACGGTATCCTTCACATGAGCGTAAAGAAAATTTAATGTTTTCGAGGGGGTAGAACCTACAAAACTTTGCGTCAACTTTCTACACATTTTGGTCAGTTTTCAAAACGCCTTCGTTGCAAACTGCAAACTTCATCGTAACCTTTTCTGTAATGCACAACCTTTAAAATTTTTAATTATTTTCAAGATTTAAAAAGGTCAAACAGTACAGAGCGTTTCAAAGTTAAAGTGTCAGAATTATCCTTATTAGAGGAAAACTATATTTTATAGTGTTATTTACATAACACAAATCCAAAGACAAAGATCTTAACTTTTGTGGTTTTATGAATTCGTTATGGGCACCACGTGTAGCACGGCACACATAGAAGCTTTAGCCCATGAGATACAAAGTACCTGGAGTGATGGAGCCTACTGCTTCCGTTATCTGAACCCTGAGTTCTTGAGTGGTAGCGGGTTAAGGTGGGGCGTTTACCATGTCTTCAACTAAACCTCAAAGATAAGAATCACGCGCCATTAGGTCCGGTGATCTGTGGGATTTAATACAAAAAATGAGATCTTCTCCTCATTGCGTTATCCATCGCTTTAGAACAGTGTTGTTGAGGAATAGTTGAACTTGTCATAACCTTGACGTTATACGAGTACTTTTTATAACTATTCTATTGTTGTACCATTTATAAATTTCTTTGTGTCGAGTGTGTTGTTTATGAAACCTTCATTGTACTTGAACTGTCGATTTGCATTTAGCAAACTCATAGAAACAAAAGAATTTTTTGAGGAGTCAACACTTTAAAAGGACATGAGTGTAATAAAAATAAAAATTGTAAACTCGATCAGCCCATACACAATAATGAAACTGCCTTCTTTGCTATATCTAAAAATATAAAAATTATTATTTGCACATGAAGCGTTTCTGTATTATACGTATATTTAATCTGCTCTTTCATTTTGAAACGACCTGTATGTATGCCTATCATAATTAATTGGAGGAACACTGGAAATTTTTGAACGTAGTAGATGTTTATATGAAACAAAATAGAAATAGAAACCCACTCTGCGATATTGAAATTGATCACAAATAGACCACTAAATGACAATAAGCGAGCCAACATAGCTATTTGGTGTCCATTATCATATTTAGGTCAAACTGTATCAACTATTGGGTCCATTATGATCAAGCATTGTTGACTAGTTCTGTAATGTAACAGCTGATTTCACTGTTAATAATCCTTCCTTTTTTTACGGGGAAACAAATGAGCTAATATAAACCTATAAATTGAATGTTTAGATAGTACAAACTATTTGAATGTTTTAAAACAACACGTTAGACGAGCTATATTTGATCATTGAATCGTTGAATATAAATTTAAACTTATGATAAAATGCGAACACAGGAGTTTGAAAGTTTGGTTTGTAATGTTTGTTTTAATTTTGTTCTCAAAGTTTGCTTTTGAAGGAACTCGAAGATAAGATTTGCTTTGTTTACAATATTAGATTTCTCGGTTTGAGTTCATAAGTTCAATCTTGGCTGCGACCTGCTTTAACTTCCTTGAAATTTTCCTCTTCCTTGCAAACTTACACATAGATTTGAACTATTGACCTTTTAGTTTTAAGGCACGGGCGTCAAAACCTAGTGATGTACATATACAGGGTGAGTTTTAAATGTCCCCGTCCCCTTAACTTGAGAAAAATGTATTTTTAAACCACTGTAGGAGATGTTTATATAAAATTCTAAAGTTTGTTATAACGTACTTTGCGTTGCCAACCCCCACCCAAAAACCGGGTTGGGGGAAGGGCCCCCAAATTCGAAAAATCCCCCCTCCTTGTGACACCTTTTAATTTTAATACAAATTCAACAACGCAAAGAAACTTGTTTTATCTCAACAAGAAATTAGGTTTAAAATGCTATATTTTACATGCTACTTTTTTAAATGACAAATTGTCTTGAAAATACTCTGAGGGAAACATCACAACCCTATAACATAATCTCATACAGTATTTTGATGAAACATTTATCATAACAAAAGATTGTATGTGGAATGTGGAATTTTAAACCTGATTTCTGGTAATCTTTAAATGGGAATTACAAAAGAAAGGAGTCGAGATACAATGTTTTTTTGCGTCATTGAATCTTTATTAAAATCCCTTTCGTTTGAGATGCCATTAGGGAGGGAGGTTTGTATTTAAAAAATTAAGGGGGCATTCCGCCCCGGTTTTTGGGGGTGAGTAACAGTGGCGGCTCGTGAGCCTTGAGGAAGGTGAAGGGCAAATCAGCTGTACCCATAGGCATAAATATTTATTCTTAACACGTGGACAGAAAAATCAATTCAATTCAAAATATATTGGTTATTTTTCTAGGAAACTACGTAAATAATTAACAACGTAGTCATTACAGCTTTAATCTAGCAGGAGAAAAGTTAATGTTTGTAATGTTGCAAAAGTAATTGAAACATTGTACAAAGTTCTACCGTACTAAGTGGAACACTGACATAGAAATCGTTGCATAAAATTATTTTGTTGTATGGATCAGTAAAAATAATATACAACTATTTAAAATTAGTTGTTAACTATTTAAAAATGTAGGCCTAAATCAGAGCATTTGCGCCGCGCGGGTCTACTGAGTAGTCTACTGGCGGGCTAGGCAAGTGACGGTTTTGAATATACACCTCTAGTGTCACTGGTTGCTATAGCAACGCAGCCCCTTTCCTCACCCCTCAGCGTCTATCCCTACCTCGTAGACAGGCGTCAAGTGAAGGCTCGCACATTGCTCTTCACCTACGAAGTATTCCGGTCTTACACGAAGCAGCCAGTGGCAATCATAGAGGCATACTCACTTTCTGTGGCGACTATCGAGGCAACCATCGATTGTTGCTGTCGAGTTTGTATCGCACTCACTGTCCTCGTTGATATATGATCCCACAAACTTTGGAAACGGATTAATTAAATGTTAAAGTTTATCTTTCCTTCTAAAACATAGGTGAAGTGACCCTTCACCTGACGAGCCGCCACTGGTGAGTAACGCAAATAACGTAAAAAACTTTAGAATTTTATAAAACATTCCTTAAAGAGTTTTAAAAATGTTCCCTTTTCAAAAGTTAAGGTGGTGGGGAGGGGTCACCCTGTTTATGATTAACTAAGATAGGCTTGTAACACCATAGCCTCAGGATCCATTTTGTCGCTGTAAATGTGAAGGCCCTGCAGAAGGGTTAGGCTTTAATGTGACTAAAAAGAGAAAGTTGTAAACCCCACCTTTTAACTGGCCTAGTCTATACATAGAGGTTGCTTGAACGTGAAGCGTTTGAACAGTATAGTTCTAAGATTTACAAAGCTACCTGGAGTATAGTGATAAATGACACTGGTATAAGTCAAAGTCTATTGTTCATCCATGACATTTTGTTATGAAGCATCAACAGAAAAACTATGCTAAACATAACTGAATAATATGGTCAGAGATTGACAATTGACAGCTTGAAAGGAGGTTAGGCCTATCCGATTAATTTGCCAAACCTGTTTCTGCGCTCAGCATATCAATTTCAAAACCAGTAATATTAGTAAAGAAAGTTCAAACCAGTTGATTGTTAGAGAATCACAATAAGACAACTTTTACAAGGAAAAGAAACCACAATCAGTGGTATGAAATTACAGGAAAATTACATAAACCAAAACATGATACTCTGCGTCTGAGTTTCAACTTTCAACTTTTTGACAGCGATCAGCAGTTTGCCTTTTTAATCAAAACAGACGAAAAGAGTCTTTCTCAGGTTGACCAACTAAAGATTGTATTATATAGCTTGAGTTTATCTGTATTCATAAAAAGAAGCCAGCCAAACTGGGTTTAATCCTTAGTGTTAATGAGTTGTTTTAAGGGCTGAACATCACCAAGCGCCAATGGGCGGCCTGACACCCTTAAGTCTAAAATTATGCGTCGTTTACAGTCTGATTATTAGGATTTGAGGAGTCCACATGGTATAAACTGGTATAATCAGAGTAAGCTTTAAAAAGATTTACCTTGTGTAGTGCCTCTTGATCCTACTATAATTGGTTTCTTTGGCGAACGCGCGTTTCGGGGCAGTTGTGCCTCATCGTCAGCGTTGTTCATAGTTCTTATATACTAAAGCTATTTACACTATTGTTATGGTAATAAATATACACGCGCACTACAATCGTGGTAGCGCACTGCGTGGTAGGCGGAGGGCGGCGTGGAAGTGACTAAACAAATTGAACAACAATGAACTGCAGTGCAACGCTGACGATGGGGCACTAACTGCCCCGAAACGCGCGTCCGTTCATACAAAAATCAACTATAGTAGGATCAAGAGGCACCACACAAAGGTAAATATTTTTATAGATGGTTACAGCGTGCAAGTATGATCTAATCTTCCACGCATTCATTTAGCTGATTAAAGGCACGATAATGTTAAGGTAGGCGTCGAAGCACTAGCGTAGTTAAGCCATGGAGCGCCCGCCAGCTGACAGGGTTCACTCCCTCTTAATACAACGAACCAACAAAAACTCCGTCAAGGACCTTTATTTTGTTTGTATGTGTTAATTTATATATAGCGTAAAGATACACAATAGCATCTCTTTGTCGTGGTTATAGCTTTATAGATAAGACAAGAGGAGCGGGTTATAACTTTAAGTACTGCAGTATAACCTAACCTAATCCGGAGTTTGGTAATTTTAAGTTTAGGATATGTTGCGTAATATACATAGTTAAATTATATTGTTATTTGTTTGTTCACAATACACTTGTATGATACAGGGTGCCCTAAGTAAGTGCTGTGACTTGAGCAAAGATATATATACGAGGGCGTATCGTAAAAAGAAAATCAAGAATAAAAAATTTTTCCGACAGAACCACAATCTTATTCAAATTCAAATACAACTACAGTATAGACTAATTATGTTTACCTACTATCCAACAAACAAATACGGCTTATATTGTTTTATCATTTTGGGATATTTTGTATTTGCGAAAGTGTACCTCTATCAAATATGAAAATCAAATTTTCATTCGACGCCGATCGCCGATGATCGGTTACATAGCCCTCTGACTGCTGTACTCCGCACGGCGGGGCTGCGGGGGTGTTATTTACGCCACTGCTTCGAGGGACAGCTTTTTATAGTGCAAAACAAAACCGAGAAGTCGGAACCGAGTCAGTCAGTAACGTCAAGGGGCTACTTCGAGGGGCTATCGATTAGGGGGTCTGGGACTTCCCCGTAAAGTTTGCTAAACTTTTATACCAAATAAGGAGTTTGAGGACATTTTGCGCACATTTTTATCTTAAAGCTTAAAGATTCCTCTCCCGGCCTCAAGCCATCAATCGCCACGCGCGCAAAGTACCAACTGTTGGTTACAACTATAGTTATGAGATCGCAACGATCTATACTACCGATTTATTTCAGCATGCGCTGCGCTCTAGCAAATGTTTTAAACACTACTTTAAAATACTCTGAATGCAGAACAGTGTCCGATAAGTAATAGTTTGCTCAATGTAGATTTTATAAAGAAATTTTAGTTTCGCCCGCCATGGCCGGCAAGTCGTTAACTTTTGATAAAACTACAGTGTGATCCAAAATATATGGTTTTCACTTTTAATTAACACCATATGATTAACACTCGTTAAACACGGATTAACACTGTTAACTGTTAAATTAACACTTTTATATTAACACTTCAGTCAGCGTTGAGTAGCCGGAGCGATAAGACCTCTTATCTCTGAGTCCATAGATAGTGAGTTTCCGTGTTGCGGCGCGTCTTTACATACCGTACTACAGTGTCTTTATACCGGCTTACCTGATAAATAGTTCATTTTGTGTGTAACTTTTAATAACTTAAGTTTTTTTTTTACGATGTCGGAGTGTGGTGTGTGTGAGGAGGGGTTTGTGGATACCAAGGATGTTATTAAGTGCACGTCGTGTGAAGTCTACCTCCACTCAAAGTGTGCTAACCTTAAAATGTTGAGTGTATCACGAAGATGGGTGCTAGGAAAGCTTCTTGGCAGTGTGACAAGTGTAAGAAAGGAAATAAAGAGGACATCAAAACTTTAATTATGGAAGTGAAGAATCTTACAAGTGTGGTTAGTGGGATCCAGAACGAGTTCAAGGACTTTAAGCAGGCTGTACAAACATTCTCAGACATCGTAGATGAATTTAAGAAATCTATGGGTGCTTTCAAGGACACGGTAAAAGATCTCCAAGCGAAAAATGTGGTTCTTGAAGAAGAGAACAAGATTTTGAAGGATCAGGTAGTGCAGTTGGACATACGTTTGCTTCGCCAAGAGCAGAGATCAAGGATCGACAGCATCGAGTTGTCAGGGGTGCCAGAATCAGCGGAGGAGCACTGCGAAGACATGGTCTACGAGCTAGCAGAATCTGTAGGATTGCAGCCAAGGAATGGTGATATCCAGGTCGCTCACCGAGTCAAGACCTTCTTAAGCGCCCCTACCCCATCGTTTGTCAACTTGAAGCCGGGCGACTGCAGCAAAGTGGCTTTCTGAGTTTAAGAAGAAGAGGAACCTCTCGGCCAAGGACATCAACCAGCATCTCCCAGACACGCGCATCTATGTGAATGAACACCTTGTCC
Source organism: Matsumurasca onukii (assembly GCA_018831715.1). Classification (NCBI taxonomy): domain Eukaryota; kingdom Metazoa; phylum Arthropoda; class Insecta; order Hemiptera; family Cicadellidae; genus Matsumurasca; species Matsumurasca onukii. The sequence continues at coordinate 19,740,933 of CM032062.1, read as the reverse complement.
CACGGTTGAAGAGGCTACTGATGGAGACTAAGCGGCGAGCCAAGGAGTGCGACTACAAGTTCGTCTGGTCTAAAGAAGGAAGAATATTCGTCCGACGGGCTGACGGCGAGCAGGTGATCGAGATCTATGGCCAGGATGACTTGAAGAAGATGGCAACGCAGAAGCCAGCTGCAGGACCAAGCAACGTCAAAAAACCTGCTTAAGAAGTAATGTTGCATGTTTATATATCTTTTTTATTTATTATAATTTATAAGTAACTTATATTATATGTTTGATTACGATCAGTATGATGATTTTAATAGTATAAAGACCGTAACATGTCAATCTGTTGTTGAAAATTTAAATATAATTAAAAGAGATCGAGAATTATCATTTTTACAAGTAAATATTAGGGGAATAAGAACAAATTTTGACAGCTTTTGTACAGAACTAAACAGTCTAATTCATTTCTTAGATATTATAGTTTTTTCGGAGACAGGTCATAACGGGGAAGAAGTAGAAGGTATATCTATACCTGGGTATTTAATTATCTTCTCTAAAAAAATTACAAATAGATGTGGTGGCATAGTAGTATGTATTTCTGATAAACTCACTGTAATTAAAATAAGGGAATATGATGTAGAAGGAGCAACATGCCTGGTTGTCGATTGTATGCTTAACAATAACGTATGGTCATTCATTTGCATTTATAGATCACCAAGTGCCAATATAAACAAATTTGTTGAGGATTTACAAATCCTATTGTCAAACACCAGCTTTTCAAATTTCAAAATCTTGCTTGGGGATATTAATGTGGACACTAAATTATTACTTTCTAAAGACGTAAACAATTATTTAAATTTACTACTTGAGTACAAGTTAACTTCCTACATAAATGATTTTACACG
>CM032062.1:19717487-19739946 GCA_018831715.1 Matsumurasca onukii | reverse complement strand
GCCCGTGGTTGCTTTGAGGTTAAGAACTGAGGCCAAGAACCGAAGTGAGGCTGTAATGACATGCAACAATATTTTTAAACTACTGATCTACCCTGATTTATTTTTACAATTAAAGTCACAGAAGTTACATTTGAGCGGGAAAATGAGAAAGAAACAGTTATTTTGCAGAGGTTCTCAGTATTGAGGAAGCAATCAAAAACAACATTCTACGTGTGGGTGAGATGTTCGGGGAAGGTGTCAGCCCTGCTCACTGTAACTGATTAACAAGTTTACCACATTTGGGAAACTAAACACAAAGTTTTCCCTCTGTTCAGCAAATCCCGCATATGTGAGTGCGGTATTACATTGCAATCAAATAATGGAATCGTTTGTTCGCTATTCAGGCTTTGCTTAGGTCATCACATGAGAGCAAATGTAAGCTATTTTATCGTAGAATTTGCTCTGTATGTTTAGTTTTTACATACAAAGAACTAGACATTCGTTGTAAGGTAACCCAAAAGGAAATTAACACTGAACTTAAGTTAACACTAAAGACACTAAAAAACGTAGACACAAAAAATAAAAAAACCACACTGAGTTTTAAAATTTTTTACATTAAACGCAGTATTAAAACACCAACTTCCACAACAGTTCAAACTACATGCAAGTTGATTGTTTGGTATAATTATGTTGTTTTTCTATATACCCAACCCTTTCAACCTCGTTGTTTTATAAAACAAGTTTAAAATAATTCTCATTGAAATCTTTTCTACGGAGGTGGTAGACACTTCTAATTATTATAACACGTTAAATTAAATTTGATACTTTTAGTTGATGTTTGGTCTGAAGATAAAAATTTTTTTGAAAGGTCTAGACAAAATATACAATTTAATTATTGGATTATTTGTGATACTTTATACTAATTTATATCCACATTGAAGACAAAAACATTTAAAATGAACATAATTAAGTTAGCTTGAGGTACATTTAAACTGACTACACTTGAAGTAGTCGAAATAGAGACTGCAATAACAAAGAGAGTTTTAAATACTAAATGAAATATAACTATTTATAGTTTTTAAGTAATTTAATAATGCAATCTTTAATATTTATTGACGAAGCCTATTTCATGTAAAAATACTAATTAAATATGATTTATTTATATCTTTAGTGACTTTGTCAGGAGCAGAAATATGAAATATTAAACAGGTCATGAGGGCATTATCCTAATGCTTTTCCTGGCCGGGGGCAGTGATGTAAAGGGGGAGGGGGTAAGAGGATATTAGGGTTACAGGGTCAAAGTTAGGATCTCACTGCGGAAATCTTTTGATTACTTCAACTGTGAGTTACCTTTATCGAATCCTCTTTGCCGTTCAATTTAATTATCTTTCATTTCTATCTTTCGTCGTAATTCCAGGTCTTAGCCATAGTGGGTCATTGTGTGTGTGTACGTAGGTATATATGGTATATATGTGTGCGTGTAAGGTTGTACATATGTGTATATATAAATCAATATCAACATATATCTATGTACAGTTTTGTCATTTGACTCAGGAGGTGTTGCCCGAAGCAAAAGACTGCAAACTGCATCTTTCTAAGACGTTTCGTTCTTTTTAGCGAGGGCGATGAAACGAGCTCTCAAAGAAATATCGCTAATAACTAGGGTAGGTGAAGGGTTAGTCAAACCGGTGCACGACACGATCAGGAAGTAGTGCGCTTGCAGAAAGCGTCTGAACAAGTTAGTTCTCAGTATACGAGTAGACAGACGTATTTTGATCAATAATAGAATTATAATAGGATCCAAAAAAGAAGAATCCAAAAATTCAAAGAAAAGAATGGGAGATTGATAGAACAATATAAGGCTCAATCAACACTGCCCACAAACAGACTTCGTAGTAATAAGGAAATAGAGGAATACACTGACACACATTCATGTATTATAAAAACGAAGAATAAAATTATACGGCCATTCTCGTAAAGGAATTCAACCTTATAGTTTAACAAAGCATATTTTGGAGTTTCATGGTGCTCGAGGTCACGTGAAATAGAAACAATTAAACTGATCGCAGTTGTTAAAGAAGGTTTTAAAGCAGCAGGACACAACAACAAGACATTTATGATAGACATAATTTTAGACAAACGTGTTGGATTGGAAAGTTGGTGAAAGGGGTGTTTCAATCTGAAAGGATAAAGCAAGTTTGGGCTCAAAGAAAAGTCAACTATTCACGACAGCGTTAAAGTGTAGGCTAATCAGTTTCGAAGTTATCGTGTACTAGTAGTGGTACTTTGCTCTCAGCGAACTGGACGGTTAAATCCAGTTTTAAAAGTTAAAGCCGGTTTTAAAGAGGCTTATATTGAGGCTACACGTAGAGCAAAGGCTTTTAACACCGAGTTGTTAAATAATGTTTTAAGTCCCGGCAAAGTAAACCAAACATAATGAATGTTGCTAATGGACAAGTTTTAGTGTGTACCTTTTTGTAGAAGTTTTTACAATCAGATCTGATCGATATTGTTAGTCCCATGATTGCAGTATTGATTGCTATACCCCAGTCTGAATGAAAAGACCAAGCTTTGACTTAAGTAAAGTTAACTTAAGTTACCTTATTTATTATGCAGAAAGCAGCAATTAGAGCAATTTTTAATCTAAAATATAGAGAATCTTGTGAAGGAATATTTAAATAAAATACACTATTAACCGTTCCAGACATATATATTTTTGAAACAATAAAATTTGCCAAAGAAAATCCACAATATTTTACACTTCAAACTACAAAACTAAAAACCTATAATATCAGACCGAAAAATTTACTAGAAAATATATTTCATAACAAAACCTTTTACGAAAAACATTCAAAGTTCAACGCCATCAAACTTATTAACAAATTACCTCAAGAAATTAAATTTGAAGACAACTTTAAGAAATTAAAAAAAAAATTAAAAATTAACTAATTAGTAAGACACATTACGCTATCAATGATTATTTGGAAGATTATGAAGACTTAGGTTCTAGTTTTTAAATTCCATTGTAATTGCTCATACAATTTTATTGTCCATAGCAATAAATATTTATTTATTTACTATAGCGAACTGATGGGTAGGCGCGGGAATACATTTTGAAAGGTTTGATTGTATAGCCCTTATTTTCGAACCTATATTACATTTACGCCCAAAAGTTGACAGTAGTTTAGTTTACGACATCAAGCAAAGATAAGTGTAGCATATGGGACAAGTAGTATTTCTGGAAACATCAGATAATTTGTTGAAAGTAGCAGTTATATACAGGGTGTGACTGGGACTCGGCGTGGTCCTGTAATCCAGCTTCATGGAGGTCAGGTTCTGAGGATGATATAGGTCTAAAGTGGCTCAGATAGTATCAGTGGTCATCTGATGACACCCGCATCAACTCCCACCATCGTTTAGACATGTCCATCACCTGCGTGGTTCGGAAGTCACGTTAAGCCGTCGGTCCTTGTATTACCATTAGTCATTGGGCTGGGCTATTAATTGACCCATTCTAAGGAAGAGTCGGCCTTAGTTTGTAACAAGACTACATACACCTCATAAACTCATTACTACCACTCATCACACTCATCCCTCACCACATGTTTGCCTTAAAATACCCTCATGAGAGTGGTCGGCATCTCAAATAGGTAGTGATTTAGTGTTGATAAAAAGGCGTCACAAAATTTGGGGTTAGGTATTGGGTCCAAATAAAAGGAAAGTAAAGAAAGACAGTTTGCAAAAAACGCTCCGTTGTCAGTTATTTACTATTTAGTTTTTTAACCGACTTCAGAAAAACGAGGAGGTTATACATGTTGACCTGCGGCGATTTTGATTTTTATGTCTGTTCATGAATAACTTGTGTACGCGGCCATCGTTTTACACCCAGTTTGCGCTGATTGATAGAAGTTAACTCCAAAGTGGTGCCATTTAAATATCTTTTTGATCGGACTTATATTTCTATAAACAAAATGTGAAAAACATCAAACAATGTCAAAAAACCACGCACTTGTTGCGTATTTTGCGTAGTAAAACCACTATTTTGAACCAACCAAGGACTTCAATAGCTTTATTTTGATGTTAAATTAAATTTCAAACAAGATGTTAGCCTTAAATCTTTCGAATATTTGAGTTTGGCCGAAATAAACCGACTGATATTTTCATCTAAAAATACACGAACAAATTTCTTTGTTTGTATTTATATAGTTATAGACGCTAAACTATACATTTGATAAAAGTTTTGAAGTGTTTTAGTGAAAGTCAAATTTAATTGTCTTTTAGAAAATATATACGTCTTTTAATGTAATTATATTCATATTTATAGAGCTACGGCCTCCTTCTCGCTAACAAACACGTAACTTTTAGCATTTCATGTGACTTTGAAAACCATAGAGACTTTATTTTCAATATAATAAACCCGTCAGGGATATAACTCTGTGCAGAGCTACGTTTTAAACAAAAATTCGTACTTAACATGCTTTAAAACTCTTCATAGATTTTGTAAACAGGAATAAAAATGAAACTGAAATTTCATGCTGAACGTGTACTCCTGTGACAAAGTTTAGGCTATCTCTCGTTAATATTCCTCATCAACTGGAGTATTTCCCGAGTCGTGGAAGATGGCAATTGTCCGTCCTTTAGGCAAAGAGGCTGCAACACAGAGAATCGAAGATTTAAGATACAGTAAATCTCAATTTTACCAGCGTTATCAAACTTATTACAGAAAATTGCTGTACGTCAAATAGTGTGACGCACATGGGCTCGAAGCTTATCTTGCCAAAGCTGCAATCAGGGTTTAGAAGATATCATAGTACCTGCACAACTTTAACCAACCTGTTTAGTAACCTGATTGACGCAAAGGATGATGGAAAATTCAGTTTACTGGTTATGTTAGACTAATGTACTCCAAAGCTTTTGACAACGAGATGCTACTTTCAAAAATGAGGTAGAACCTCACAGTTTAGTCGCTAATTATTAAGCTGGAACTAGCGGAAAAACAAAAAAATGTCCTAAAATACCTTAAAATAGCCACCATTTTTAATTTGAAGTTAGATCATACTGGTAACTTCATTTCCAAAGATGGCAGTTTAAATTACTTATTTGCCATCGGTTATAATCAATTATTAATGCAATGAAACAGATTAGAGACAAGCTCTTAAATTCGCATGTTTACGCCTGATATATTGTTTTCGTTTAAAACTGTTAAACGAACACTTAAATATGTTTTTATTGCGGCTCAAAAGGACTATTTGCTACCCTTCATCAATAATTTAAATTTACTTTTCGATTCACTAGCTTTATTTGATGAGCTGAGAGCTGTAACATTTTATGTTTATAATAAATTATTTTGATAACTGTTTCATATAAAGCTATTGAGTGTCGAGTTTCATTCACATTCTTCAACAGTTCAAGAGTTGTTGTATGATGATGAGGAAAATGTCCATATTGTGGTTACCGTTCACTATATTGCTGTTGTTCTGCTTCGTAGAGGTTGAGAACAGGAAGCGGTCTTGGGAACATCGTTGGGTACCTCCTACCACGGGTAAGCAATAGTTGTACATAACAAATTTCAAAAACTTTAGATTAATGTTAAGTTTACGAAGAAACTGACGAAGAAAGCCTAGCTATCGATCTTGTTAACCAATAAAAGTACCAAATTAAGGTAATACTGGCTTTTTAAAGTGTTTTACATTAATTATATACGTTCCAATATTAGAGTTCAATACACTTTACTCTATATTGTAAGCTATCGATTGCTTCTGTTTGGATAATTTGATTATCAATGTATTCAAAGGATTTGAATATTATCATTTCAAAACTTGGTAATTGTCAGGATTAAATTAGAAAACACGTTTTAGGACATATTGTTTTCGAGTTTTGCTACGATGACATAAGGCTCATGAATCATGCGGATGTTATTTTTATGTATTTTAATAAGATATAAAAAAATTGCTATAGTTTTTTTAGTGGGATTTTGTTGAAAGAATAAAGAAAGGTATAACTAAAAGAATATAGTTCTTTAACGCCTTGGACTTGTTTCTTGGTTGGATAACCTCTTCCTATTTTACCGTCCGTACTGAGCAGCTGTAACCTTTAAAAATAAAAACTCAAAGAGTTTCAAATCTGTAACACAAGTTACTGTACTGTGGAGTAAGCCTTTACCTCTTAACAGCAATTAAACAACTGTGGTGTGTGTGTTGTAGGTTGTGTGTTTGGACACGTGATTTACAAGCCTGGACAGAAGTGGAGTGCTCCGGGAAAATGTGCTCAATTCACCTGTCAGTCGGCAAACACTATCAGTGTTGAACCGTAAGTCTGTAGAAGTATAGTAGCTTTCAGTATTAGAAATGTATGAGGTGACAAAAGGTCTCAGTACTGACTTTATGATCAAGTGTACACAACAGTTACACACTTGTGAATCTTTCTCCATCAAAACTAATTCTTCCCCGCATCAGTGCAGTGCTTACAGCGCTACTGTAACCATTGTTAGCAATGATGGGAGCAATTTTGGTTGCATAACCTTTGTTTGCTTCATCGCAATTCCAATAAGCCTACGATGCTTCGAAGTTCACTCTTTTTGTGACGTGAAATAGCTTTAGATAAAGACAACTTCTGTCGATTTTGAGTCAGAGAAATGTGGGGGGTGATGTACCTGAATCATATAGTAACAGACTAAAAGTCGTTAAAATTTGTTAAACCTATAACACATCCTTCGAAAATATAATTTCACAAAGCTATTTTTCAGATGCGCAACCAAAACATCTCTGGGAATCATGGGTGCAGGAGTGGAGTGCCGAGAAATTCCCGGGAATCCCTCAAGCCCTTTTCCAGGCTGTTGTCCTAAATTGAACTGCATCATTGATCCTTACCAATCAGACCAGCAAGGGCAAGGACCAACCTTCCTTTTCCCGGCATACCACCATACCCACCAAGCCCTTTTACCGGCATACCCCCAAAACCACTCAGGCTCTTTTCCCGGCATACCACCATACCCACCAGGCCCTTTTCCTGGTGTAGATTCCCCTTAGACATAGATGTTGCACCAGGGTACCAAGATGACGATAAAGCGGGTGTTATACGAGCAGCGTTTCCTCTTGGCTTTTATAGCTAACGATTTGTGTCCCATCAACTTAGAAATTCAATGTGAATCATAATGAATAAAACACTTTGTAATTTGGTATGTGATTAGTATTTACCTCCTGCATTAAATAATACAATGCTGCGTAAAATAAACAAATTGTCCATTATTATTCTGATAAACTGACATTGAAATGATTTTAGTTAAGTTCTGTTCCTATTGATTTCAGTTCCATTCATTGAATCTTACCAGCTCTAGTCTCTTGTGGTTATTAAAAAAATGGTAGTATTAGGATTGAACACCTTTTGGAGGACGATGCGTGGTTCGTTGTACTAACATAACTAAATATTAGTTCTCAGCCAACTTAGTTAGCTCTGAGACATGCTTACTAAACTCCTTAACAAACTGCAGTCGGTCTGAAAAAAAACTTATAACCAAAGTTAATACAAAAACATTTTAAATTAACATAATTAAGTTCGCTTTAAGTTCATCTGAATATAGCAAAATAAGCGAATAAGCTAAATGGAACCTATTTTATTTCTATAGTCACTTTGTCAGGAGTAGAAATATGAAATATTAAACAGGTCATGAAGGCATTACGTATCTCAATGCTTCCTCCCACCAGAGGCAGTGATGTAAATGGGTGGTGGGGAGTGGTTGGGGGAGGAGGTTTGAAGGGTCAAAGTCAGGATCTCACTGCGGAAATCTTTTGATTGCTTTAACTGTGAGCGACCTTTATCGAATCCTCTTTGCCGTTCCATTTAATTATCTTTAATTTCTATCTTTCGTCGTAACTCCAGGTCTTAGCCATAGTGGGTCATTGGGTCAAACTGTAAATAGAAATGTTAAGAAAGGTCCTAACAATGTTTATCTTTTGGTGAAGGTCTTTATTAGCGATACAAGCATTTCCCTGAACACTTTTATTAAATTGAAAGGTAACATTTGCATTATACATGGGAAAATTGGGGTTTCCGACTTTACAATGGTGGAAACTTTATTTAACTTTTTAACCATCAATTATTTTTAGATTAAATTTTTTGAAACACGCTTTTACACAATGTAGAGTTTTATAACAATATCAAACAAGGTCTCATTTTAGTGATTTGGTGTGATATCATCATACATATTAGAAAAAAATCATCTTGAGGAAGAAGTTGAAGAATGAGTCAAGCACTGTTGTCAATTAACTGGGATCTGCAACTTTTAGTTGCACAATTGAGTCATTTTACCTCTTAATAAACTTTCAAATACCTAAACCTTCTGTTACGTTTCGTAGGAGTGAATATTCTAAAGAAATCTCTGTTTTACATTAAATTTGGGACACAATCCAATAAGGAGTTACCTTTTTGTGGTTATTTAGAAACGCTAACGATGCTACCACTTAAAAGGTACTTAAGTAGTGATAAGTCCAACTTTGGGAAAGGTATAAATACATTAACAAGTGCAGTTGACAGTGTACTTTAAGAAAGTACCGCAGATCATCTCTTAGATTAGATTGAACACAATAATGTCAGTAAGTAAGGACAAGCCCGAGTAAGTAAGGAAGTAGGGAAGCTGTATTGGTTGCGATGTAACAAGATTCAAATACATGTGTTCTGGGAATAAAGTCCACTCATTTCCCTAGAGCTTTCAATTTATATCACGTTCTGTGACCGAAACTTCAACTCTCTTCGAACATTGTTTCTTGTATAATCTGGTATTCTTATTCGCGAAAAGCTAATCTTACAAATGGTGGACAGTCAATAGAAAACTTGTTTTTAATAATAAACATGAACGCATGGGTTCAAAATGCAACAAAATTTACGATGCTTCCGGCTTTTATCAATAAGTTTTAAAATATTTCCTTGACCTATCAGTAAAGGTTAATTACATTTCATATAATTAGATTCATAATTTACCACTATGCTGCTCAAGTAATAAACAGGTGGACATAGCTTTTCTAGCTTCAGTTGCCTATGAGTCTCTCTGGGTGGAGGTCTCCCAGTTTTCACGGTGCTGCCCCTGGAGAGGTCCCAACACCTATTGTTTCGGTTCTTTTCGTGTCCTTATCTTCAAATAAAAAGATTTGCTCAGCTATTTCAACTCTAGTTGTCTCACGTTGTTATTGAAATACATTTTTAAATTCCCCATAATCAGTTTGGATTATTCTGGAAATGAGATTCACCCATTTATATTTTAATTTCCCTAAATTTTGAACGTTCACTGCTATTAACCTATTGACACATTTAGAGCGGAGGTATTTGACGATGACCTTTCATCTGACCTAAACTAACTGATTTGTAATGGGAAATAAATTGTTTTAAATCTCAAGTTTATAGGCTACAGTAAAACTGTTTTCCTGTTACCAGCTCATACCCCACTAGCTTTAAAAGGTAAAAAAGTTTGGTGTTGGTTTTATTCACAGTGTTCATGGATGGCATGTTTTTTAATCAAAGATTGCGTGTTAACGGTAGAAAACAATTAATAGATTTGTTGGCTAAATTTGTTAATAAATGTAAAGCTTAAAAAGCCAGTCAGTCGTCCAATATTGTTTTAGTCTTAACACAATGAAAATACATGACGAATGTAACATGAATGTTACAGGGTGAAACATTCAGATACTCGGCGTGAAAGATCGTTTGATAAACAATCATGATTTGTCGGACACGACTCTTTGTGGAATTGCGTGTTTAGCAGTGATTTTATAAACACAAATTAATTGAGTTCTTGTTGTACATAGGGTAAAGTGCCGGGCGCCAGGGCTTTGACCACATTTGGTATAATACATATTTTAACTATTGGCAAATTTGAACTAGATTGATTTGAAGAATTGCAGAGTGTACAAATCAATCGGTTTGCCTATAAACCAATTAAAAGTACCATATTTATTTTCATAAGCTACAATACGTTGTGTTACAGTTTTCAAAGTACTGCATTTTAAAATCATTGCTAAATTTAACCAAAGCAAAATAAATGTGTATCCATTGAATTACGCTTGGATATTTTATGATTGTTTCCTACAGGAAAGCCGCAAGTAATCATGCTAGTAATCGTTTTTCATTTTTTAATTGTGTACGTAATGACGCATCCATGTCCCGTGGTAACCATAATGAAAGCCCGTCTGTAAACTTATTTAATTTTAAAGCATAGAAAACGGAGACAAAAACATACTTGTTTTGCAAAACTAAATAATGCCTCGTTATATGTTTTTAAAATGTAAATGTTTAGATCAATCAAACAAATGTACCTTATAGAAAAAAACTACTTTCCCAAGATAAAATTTCTATTCATGACTTTGAAGTTTGTATTTCTATTTAAGAGGTTCACTAAAGAAAAGCACAAACCACCGGAGCTTAAAGTAGGTCATAGTTGAGAATAAACTTTCCAAACTTAGAATGAGTTATCTAATATTGTAAACAAAGAACATCTTCGCCCCAAGTTCGCAATGGCACAAACTTAGGAAACTAATTTAATTTAAAGCAGTGCAAAGATAAGTATTCTAAGTATTTTGCTTACTTTTTGTTATTAGTAGTTGCTCTTTGAAGAACCAAAATGTTTCAAGAATATTTTGAAAGTAAAAAGATAGTTTTGTTAGCTAAACAGTCGTCCTTGTATGTTTCTTTTTAACAATTTCTGTCGTAAACGTCGCACGGTTTGTAACATTTGCTCGGTTACAATAATTATGTATGAAAGAAAGCATTGTAAATGAGCAATCTTCTCGTAACTTCAGGGTTTATAATAATCCAGATAGTTCTGAAAATAAAATACAAAGCGAACAACAAATGAATAACCTTATATATGTATATATATATATATATATATATAAGTAGGTAATCGGCTAATATATTCTTCTATTACACAAACAAAAAACAAGAAAGAACAAGTCTACATTTTTAGAAAAGATGGCTTATATTTCGCCATATTACTGGCTTAATCATAGCCTAACTTACCCACGTACCCTCGGTGTGTCTTCCTTCCTTACACAGTTTGGGCCACATCTTTCCTCCTTCTCCAGTCCAACTCACTCCACTCACTTCTTTCACATTGTCCTTCTTTTCTTGTCCCAAAACTCCGTCTCCAGTGCATTTCCTTCTCATTTCCAATTCTACCAATTGTCTGATCACTGCTTCCTTAGCCAATCAGTTTAATTTCTTTCATACTTCGTACTTCTTATTCTTCAACAAGTTCGGCCATGCTGGTGTTGTTCTGGTAAGTAAATTTACCTTTGTTCTGTTGGAATTTGCATGTTAACATTTTATCGACGAAAACATGTCATTCCCCTGACCTCATTTTGTACTAATTTTTGTACATTATGTCAGTCAGCAGTCATCAAGTTGTTGACAGGAAATACCCTTTCGTACTGTTCTGTAAATTATTTTACTTTTTGAACATGTAATTTCCACATTTTAAATTACTTTCTACTCTACTATTTACAAGTTCCATAAAATATTTGTACATAATTTAACCTCATACTTCAATTTAGTAAATAATAACCTATGACCTAGCTTAAGGAACATGGAAAATATTATAAGGCACAGCTACATTGTATACCTCTGTATAAATTGTACTGTATATCGAAAGAATTGTCATTTGTAACCGACCTAGAAGTGTACAATGAACTTTTCAATCTAGTAACAATTTGCAGGAAAAAGCTTGACCGCTAATGTAAACCTTCATCTTTTTGTGATTCTTATACACGGTTTCCATTCATATACATGCTTCAATAATTTTGCTCCTTAAAATTTATGAATTGTAACGAACTAGTGTAAAATAAGGAGGAATAAATATTACGTTGTTACTTTTCTTATAGCAAATAGCTTTAACACAGCAAAATCTAAAAAATGTTGCGCCCTTTCTTGGCATTTATATTTACAATTTGACCCAATTTACTCACTATGGCTAAGACCTGGAATGACGACGAAAGATAAGTTCAGTTTATCAGAATAATAATGGACAAGTTGTACAAACTCATTTGTTTATTTCAAGCGATATTGTATTATTAATTGTAGGAAGTAAATACTAATCACACTCCAAATTACAAAGTATTTTAATCATCACGATGGGTCAAATCACACATTGAATTTCTAAGTTGATGAGACACAAAGTTGTTAGTTATAATGCCTACGAGGAAGCGCTGCCTTAACACCCACTCCATCGTCGGTTTGATACTCTGGTGCATCATCTAATTGTGGACCATGTTCCCAATAGCCTGGTGGGTACCCTGGTACGCCGGGAAAAGGGCCTGGTGGGTTTGGTGGTATGCCGGGATAAGGGCCTGGCGGGTTTGGTGATATGTCGGGAAAAGGCAGTGTTGGATATGGTGGTATGCCGGGATAAGGGCCTGGTGGGTATGGTGGTGGGCCAGGAAAAGGAGGGTTTGGCTGGACAGGCCATTGTCCTTGCCCTTGCCGGTCTGATTGGTAAGGATCAATGATACAATTCAATTTAGGACAACAGCCTGGAAAAGGGCTTGATGGATTCCCGGGAATTTCTCGGCAATCAATTCCAACGACTCCCTGTGGTACGCTGGTTGCGCATCTGAAAAATAACTTGGTGAAATTATATTGTCAAAGAATGTGTTATTGGTTTAACATATTTTAACGACTTTGGGCCTGTTACAATATGATTCAGCTGCAACCATAGTCGCAGAAGATTGTAAGCATTGCACTGCTGCGGGGAAGAATCAGTTTTAAAGGAGAATGATTCACAGGTGTGTATAACTGTAGAGTACACATGATCATAAAGTCAGTACTTTATAAGTCAGGTACTTTTGAATCACACCTCGTACATTTATATTACTGTAAGCTACTATACTTCTACAGACTTACGGTTCAACACTGATAGTGTTTGCAGACTGACAGGTGAATTGAGCACATTTTCCCGAGCACTCCACTTCTGCCCAGGCTTGTAAATCACATTTCCAAACACACAACCTACACACACACACACACCACAGTTGTTTAATTGCTGTTAAGAAGTGCTTACTCAACAGTACAGTAACTTTGTGTTACAGATTTGAAACTCTTTGTGATTTTTAGTTTGTCAAGTACGTACGGTAAAAATGAAGATGTAATCTTACCATCTAAAGAAGTCCAGGGGCGTAAGTAAACCATACATTTTACGCTCTTGTTAGTGGTGTAGTTAATCGAAAATAAAATAAAGTATTACAGGCTTGGTAATAGATAAACACATTATTTTAATTATTGCTTCCTATCGTGTCTGGTAAAACCGAATCCGACTTAAAAATAAAATTTAAATAATTACTAAATATGTAAAGTTCTATTTTATTTTCAAATACACCACTTAGTAATCTATGCTCAGACAACAAATTAATCATTAGCTTTTGCGGTTTTATTTGACACTAACAGTATTTCGGTAGATTTAAATATTTTTGAGATTGAACATAATATTTGTGTCATTCCAAGGTTTATGAGCTGCAACCTTTCGTTACACTTTCAACAAAATATCATTCGGAATATCTGTTGCACCTCTTTTCATATATAACTTACATAAAACACATAAAAGAAACAACACTTGCTTCATGAGCCTTATGTCATCGTGGCAAAATCGAAAAACAACCTTTTCTAAATACGTTTTTTTCTAATTTTAATCCTGAAAATCACCATGGTTTTAAATGAGAATACTCAAATTCTCTGAATACATTAGTAGTAGTCGTCAAATTACCCAAACAGAAGCAATCCGTGGCTTACAATATAGAGTAAACTGTATTGAAAACTATTGAGAGGGCTATGAGCTCTAATATTGGAATGTATATAACAAATTTAAAACACTTTAAATAGGAAATATTACTTTAATTTGATCAACAAGATCCTTCGAAAGCCAGGTCTAAACATAAAATTAAATTATATAAATAAGTAAATAAACAATAAAACACAGTATGATACTTATTTAATTTTAAATCAAAGAAATATTGTGTTATTAAATGTTGTTTGAAGTGTAATATAACTTAGCCTATGTTCGTGAGTATAGTTTTGACGAATTCATGATTTAATATATTGAATTTTCAATAGGTCCATATTGTTTGTTAAAATAGCCGTTCTTTTTGTCCAGAAATGTTAATGAAAAATGATTCACAAGTTAAATTTAAAGATTTTGGTTTTGGTGAGAATTTTAGACATTTTAAAATATTTTTATCGATGCTGTGGCTGTGGTTGCAGTTAATGCAATGGTTTTAAAAAATCACAGCATTAGTAAAACTGGGTATGATTTACGACATTATTAGAAAACGTAACAAAACCTAAACATCTAAGTTAATTGGAATAACTTTCATCAGCATTTCAGGCCCAAAAGAACTATTGAATAATGAAAATGGACTAATCGGACATTCAAAGTTATTAAATAATGAATTCAACAACAATTTTATTTCCACCCATGAGTTATAGTACATTTCAAACAACGTTTAGTAAAAGAAGAAGATTTTAAGGCTTCATTATTTGTACACATACACTCGCAGACGGAGTCATCTCTGAAAACGCTAGTGTAAATAAAAGAATGTTAATCAAAGGCTACATAGTTCTCACTTTTTTCATTTTAACATTTAATAAATTAGTATTTCTTTGATTTAAAAACAACCAAGCATCATATAGTGTTTTGTGTGTTTATCAATTTCTGTTTGTAATTTAATGTTGTGGTCAGACCTAAGGAAGAAAGCCTAGCTTTCAAAAGTTCTTGTCGACCAAAATATAGTAATATTACTTACGTAAAAAACACGCACACCAATGTATCGCATTAAAGTATTTAAAGTAATATTGGTTATATGAAGATTTTGGAATTTGTTATGTACAACTATTGCTTACCCGTGGTAGGAATTTTCCAATCATCCCAATTCCGCTTCTTGTTCTCAACCTCTACGAAGCAGAACAACAGCAATACAGTGAACGGTAACCACAATATGGACATTTTCCTCATCATCATACAACAACTCTTGACCTGTTGAAGAATGTGAACAAGACTTGACACTCAATAGCTTTATATAAAACCATTATCAAGATCAATTATTATAAACATAAAATGTTACAGCTGTCAGAACATAAAACAACGCAAATGCATCCAAAAGTAAATTAGCATGTTTTACAGCCGAAAACCCATAAACCAGGTTTTAAAATGAGACCAGTATTCAATTTTCCTAACGCACCAACATACAACAATTTTATTTTCTAAATACTGAAATACCAATACTAAAAGACACTTAAAATGGGGGAATATTTATATTTTGAATATTTCCATTGACCTTATGAAATGTATTCAAAATATTTGTCATAAAAGATAAAACATTTAGTACTAATAGACATTTTAATATCTCAATGACTAATATTCTAAATATATTCTAAAATATTGTTATCGAGATAAAGAATACTTTATCATTTGATGTAACTAATATTAACTTATTTCAACATACCGATCAAGTTTAGAACGAGTGATTTATTTAAAATAACTAAAACACAGTTTTGAGATTTATTTTAAATTAACTAAAATACACTAGACAAACTCCTTTATACCGTATACGGTATGTTTTCCAACTATATGATTGAATGTAACTATTTATTTATTTGATTATGTAAAAATCATGCTGGAAGTTCCGTTGTCTTTTGATTACCAGTTCTTTCAATGAGAACACTTTGGGCGCCGTACCTTCAAATTGCTAACCTCTACTATATCAATATGTAGCCTAAGTGTATGAATGTTAATTGTATTTATTTTTAACATTTATAAACTTTAGCACCAAAACACCATGTAACTCATTGATAATCTTTGAATTATTACAGACCGACAACCCGTTTCACACACATGAGGGAGAATAATTAGATTCCACAACATTTTTAAAATTCAATTAGGCTGTACTTTTAAGATTAATTTAATCTTAAACTTATATGTTCCAACTAACGAGATTTAATAATCATACATTAACTTATCGGTCTGGTACAGGTTAGCAAAATGGTACAGCATCCAAACTGTGTGTCATTGATAGAAGTTCCAGCAAGGTTTTAAAAGACTCAAATTAATAAAACATTAATTAAGTAACATTCAGACGTTACATGGCTGAAAAATAAATAATTCAAATTGTCAGTTGGGTTAGGATAGAGGTTTCATTTTCAATTAACTACATTCAATTAAAGTGTGTACACATCTTTTTGAGACACTCTGTGTTTATACTAAGAAAGTGTATTTTGTTTTGATGTTCTTAACTAGACAATGACTGCACAGTCGAAACCGGCCACGCTAGTACATATTTGAGACTGGGCTGTAAGCTTCTTTTCTTTGTATCTTCAAGAAAACGCTGACAAAGATGTTTTAATTTGAAAGTAATTCAGGATTAAGGGAAGAGCAACATACTGAGAGATGATGTTGTTACTCTTGAAGAAGCAAATATTGATATAGAACTGTTATTTCAGTAGATCAAGACTCGCTGGCTCCTCAACTGATATTTCTGTAACTGAATAAATACTAGCCACCTTGCCTCTTAGTTTTGATTATAAATAAAACCATGTATTTTTGTACCAACTAAGCAAATTGAAATGGTTCTTCCAGTGAACCTGTTAACTCTTTAAGAATTAAAAGTTTATCTTCATCAAGCACGTTAAAATCAATACAACTTATTATCGAATCGAAGTACACTTTAGACTTGTAATATTTCACGGTGTAGTTTCTAAACTATATTAATACTGCACAAATGAAGTACTATAAGAAAGATTGTTTTGTGTTTTAACTTTCTACTCTGTATTGATACAATTATCTCTGAGACTGAGTTTATTTCTTTTCACAGTGTCTACGTGGTTAACCATAAACATTCTCAGAACACGAGAAAGGAGAGGTTTCCCTTATCTGCCCTCAAGTGTGCTGGTTTTGAAAGAAACCCTACTCGAGGAAGGAAACTAAATAATGCCACCTTCTTGGTTTTGATTATGAAAATCATTGGGAACCAAATTAATTGTACCCGTATTAGATCTAGACAAATATTTCCAAACCTGCACAAGATGAGAAGCATGTTTTATATCAATCACTATATTAATATACTATTTAAGTATGTATTACTCTTAGTTTTGCATTTCTACTATTTTAGATTCATTTGACCAGTTCTTAATTTGTATAAACGCTAAATAGTAAATTTATGACTAAAGACATTCCAAATACATAAACCAAACATTAAAACCAAATACAAAGACAAAACAAATAGTGTGGACTAAACCGAGACTCGAACCCGGGTCTCTTACTTGATTAGTGATTATGCTAAATAGTACAGACATTTATTTTTCAACCTTTATACAGAAAAGTATGTTTATTATTCAAATTTGATTAAAAACTAAATCTTTGACATTAGTATGCAAAATAATCCATTCTTTCACTGCTTTTTGAACACAGCAATTTCGTGCGGAGTTTCGATGATGCGTTGTAAAAGTTCAAATAGCTATAGAACTAAATGTAAAAAAGGTATAAAAAGAGCAAGGTTTTGGGACAGAACATGTTTTAGATATATGTATTTGTACACAATTTTGACGTAAAGCTTAAAATTCCACAATGGGACTCAACAGATTAGCGCAATCATAGCAAAACAGGACTCTGCTGGATAGAGATCATTATTGGACTTTGTGTCGGATAGTTTGACCCAAATATAATTGACTTCATTTTGCCATTAGAGGAGTTCACTTGAGTTACACTGTTCTGTGGTTTTGAGTGCCTAATCACCTTAAAAATAGGCACTGTAAGGAATGTAAGTGTTTTGTTTTAGTGTCCATTTTTGGCCTATTCCAATTCTACAAACTGGCTGGCTATTCCAAACTACTGTAACGTTTGTTGCTTAAAATCTAAAGGTCCAAGGTTCGATTACTGTAGGTAAGAATTAATAGCTGCTTATTGGCTTAGGTTAAAGAAGACGTTATACGCAGGTAAGTAGATTGCTCATAGAATCCGAATGGCTGAAGTCAACAAAGTTCGGCAGCCCAAGCACAGATAGCGCAGCGAGGGAATTATATTAAGAGTCACAAGTAGACGCACGCGCAAGTTCATTCGTTGTCGAAAAATCGCACGATTTCGTCACATTTAAGTCATCGACATCGGATAAACTCAAGCAGGGGAGAAAACGGCGAGAGACGGTAGCGCTCGCAGCGCTGTCTGTGCTTGAGCTGTCGAACTATATTGATTTTGCTGCCTTAACCATTGTGGCATCTATGCTCAGTCTACTTACCATTATATTATTTTTGGCTCGGTTTAAAAAACTTAATCATCTTTTATATCTGCCCCATCGATATTCAGTTCTTTTGAAACAAAAAAAAGATGTTTGTTCATATTTTACCGTCAACAATATTACATTGAACAAGTTGTTGGTAAAACGGCGAAATGTTAAGCTATGTTTTAATACTGGGCTCTCTGCGTTTCAATTTAGGGGCCAGATCAATAATCCACTTTGTTTTCGAGGGCGGACTCCTTAAGTATTACTTAGGAACTAAGGCTGTAAATCGTAAAAGGTAGGCCTATCGTTAAAGGTGGCTTTGAATAACAAATTATCGCAATTAACAAACTTTTATTACATTATCAAGAAGTCAGAAGTTGAACTAATATGCGGACATTTTCCATCGTTAGTGAACAATGATCGACGTTTAAGGATCTGCAACTTGTTATTGATTTCTAATTAGTTGTTTGACTTACAACTACATGTTGTTAGTAGAATTTTGACTGGTCAGCTACGGTGAACTTTAAACAACTCATTTTCTAATGTTCTGTGTTATGTTTTAGGGTTTTCACCTGAAGACGGGATCGAATTGCAGATCGAAACGATACGTGATCCTTTTTTGTTCACTAACGATGGAAAATGTCCGCAATAATAGTTCCAACTTCCTGAAAATCACTCCCCATCGTCAACAACAAACTTAAACAAGTCAAAAGAAGTACAAGCATATATTGACGATGTAATAACTGTATCAAACAAAGTAGGTACCAATTAATTTACAGAAAAGCTAAAGTAGATGAAAGATGAAGTACTTTAGTTAGGCATATACATAAGAGATTAAAATAAGTACAAATTACATAATATTAACATCAAACAAAATGCAAGTAAATTTTTAAAGCTGAAGTAGTAAAGATGTTACTTTAGTTAGCTTACATAAGAGACTAAAATTATATAAAAGTTACTGCAATATTACCATAAAATGCAGGTAAATTTTAAAGCTAAGTAGATGAAAGATGAAACTTTAGTTAGGCATAAATAAGATATTAAAATATGTACTGGTGCAGTATTACTAACATGATTAATGGGAAGATTGGAACTGTTTTTCACTTAAAAAAATATCTTTCCAATTAGGCTCAAATCGAGTTTTTCCAATGCTTAAAATAGATTTTAAATGTTCATCGGACAAGAAGAACGATATTTTGATTTAACATATTTCACTTTTGAAAATGTTAGTTTCACCACATATGTTGACAAAAACTGAAAACATTCCTAGTTCTAGAAACATTCATAGTTCTAGATTCTTTAAGTCTTTTTCTGGAAGAGAGTCTCCTTTTTGAGTGCTCTGTGCCTGATAGAAGTCGTTTTGAAGTGAGTTCGATGACTTCAAGTTGTAGTTCAGAAGGACGTCGTCGATGTAACATCCAAAAGGATTCTGAAACAACTTTATCTCCTGGCAGCGAGGTCAAAATCTTCAAACGATTTTCAAACTCTGATCGTAATTTTGCAAGGTACTTATCACAAAATCTATGGAAGAAGTTGTTTTGAGTAAGCTCCTTGCAAGTCTCAAAATAGTCAAATTACAGAACTGCCAGTTGCTTCTCGAAAAGTTTAGTTTTTTGTCGAAGGCTTTGACGTGGCAATACAAGTCACAGATAACAGAGTTTTTTACTTGAAGTTTTAAATTCAAATTATTGATGTGGCCGTCAGGTCAACAAGGAAAACAAGCTCCAGATAAAATCGTCTGAGAGTTCTGAAACTGGACGCCCTGACCCAATCTTGAAAATATCTATGATTTCTCTTAACAAAAAATCTCTCAACACCTTCCCTCTGCTCAACCTGCGAACTTCACAATGGTAGGGAACATCTTGAGTACTCACTGTCCAATTAATAAAGTTTGAACTATGATGTTTGAGTGAACTTGAGCGGATGAAATTCACAGTTTTACAACCACACTCATTACTTTCACAACCTCCATGTGTTTCCACACAAAGCTTGTTGGTGGATGATGCAGTGAGAAATGCCATGGGAGGTTTACCTCCAGCTGCTTCAACAGATCTGTTTACGTAGTAACTACTCCAGTATTTTTCCACACATTTTTTAATTACATCCGTGGTAATGCCTTTTAAGCGCTTAATCGAGACCAAGATTGGAAATAGTTTGTTAAATCTTCCTGAATTTTGTCTCCGGTCACGTTGTTCTCCATCGAATGAACATCAGCCAACTCTTCTGTAATTTTAAATTCCTTGTTGACTCCACGGATGAAATAAAAGTACTTGAGCCGAATTTGTTACATCTGTTGATTCGTCAAGGCTATTGAGTACCACTTTGCAAGCCACATTTAATTGGTTCATGGTCAACTTCCGTCTTCTGTTCGTCGAGCCACTGTATTTGCTGACAAATGATACCAAATTAATAGTGAAAAGTTTATCAACAGGCATACTTCTTCACAGAATTCAAAATACAATCTTTCACTAACTGGCCGTCAGGTAAGGTTTTCCTTTGAGCAAGAATGTATCTTACTTTGTAACTTCAGATTCATTCTGTTGAGTCCGCAGTGAATTTGCCTCTGCGATGATAGAGAATACTTCAATGAAGAAATCTTATCTTCTCGAGTTTTCCGGTTAAACTGGAAAAAATTGTTTTTTGTGTTTAGTGTCATAATGTCTACTAGGATATTAAATTCCTTCAACATGGCAATACTTTTATTGCAATAAAGACACATTGCTTTATTATTATTGTCAACCATAAATAATCCAAAGTCCACTCTTTAAAACATTGGCATATAAAAAATCTATTCTTTTTCTTGTTAAAGCAGAAGCCATTTCAAACGAAATCTTCTCCGAACTCAAGAATGTAAATAATATCTTCTTACAGAAGACACTCAAAACCGAAACAATAAAAGAAATTTGAATAAATAAAACTGACTGGTCCAGCTCTTCCTGACTGAAGCTATGTCGGGGATGTTGTGAAGACTGTTGTGAAGACTTTATAGTAAAGAGGTGTATTCTGGGTCGCGGGATGGGTCTGATGAGCGCGCAGGAGTGAGAGAAATGGTCAGGGTGAGTTGAGTTGAGCCTGGCTTGCGCGACATCGCGTCACAGCTCAGAACACCGCTCGGTGACTATCTAAACAGTGCCTAACTCCAAGAATTACATGTATAGGCGTAGGATAGATGTGTACGCCATGGGACGTGAACAACGTTCATCGGATATTTATTTGTTTATTGAACAAATTTATGTGGCTGATATTCACTTTTTTCAGTATTTTTTAATTTTGTTTTCTGAATCAAGGCGGGCCGTGTCAAATCCCTTCGCGGGCCGGATCCGGCCAGGGCCGTAGGTTGGAGAGCCCTGTTTTAATATCTTGTATCTAGAGCGTAGCTAAGAGAGCGCTGACTTATGGTATTGTTATTAATTGTATAGTTCAACTTTTGTTTTCGAGCAGGGCAGTTTCTTTTTTCAATTCCAATTTTCAACTGGTGGTTGGTTTACAACTGGTTAAGCTGTTTACTGAGTACAATTTTTATATTTTTACACAACGCTCAAAACATTTTAATTAATGATTGAAAACTATACATCCAATAAAGATATTCGTTTCCATTTTGTAATTACTTTAACGTGTACACATTATATAAAAACAAACTTTAACACTAAAATGCCAAATATAAACAGACTAAGTAAAATCTGCCCTCAAAAGGTATCTAATTTTTTCCTTAGTTGGCGGTCAATAAGTTTGCTACTGGTTAAGATAATTAAAAAAACGACCCTTGAAAGTACCAAACAACCATCTAATCAAACCACTTTTAAAAACATAATTAACGCATACTCTAGTCATGTTATTTGTGTTTTCACTAAAATATCAACTAATCTAGTTAAAATCATCAATATTTAAAACCAAGTGAAATTAACTCACATGAACATAGTTACATCGTTAACAATCATGAAACATCCAACATTAACTCAACCTGTATTTTCCTGCTATTCTAAACTCGTATTTGACACAAGTGGTTGGCAAATAATTGGCTGCAACAAGTGAAGTTAGAGCATTGCTCACTATGACGATGTAAAGTTATTGTAGATGACACAATACAGTGTCAGGTTGTTCGTAACTACTCTGTATAACTAAGCTGCAGTAGTTAGAGTTAGTGGAGTGCTCAGTAGTTATCAGTTTGACGAAACAATGCGAGGAATGTACTTTCTGTAAATTGATGCTTACAATGATGATCGTAATTATTTGCA
>CM032062.1:19692636-19717387 GCA_018831715.1 Matsumurasca onukii | reverse complement strand
GCTATTAAATTAAGACCCATCTAAGGAAGAGTCGCTTTAGTTTGTATAACAAGACTACATCTCATAACTCATTACTACCACTCACTCAATCATCCTTCACCACATAATATTTGCCCAAAAATACCCTCAGAGATGGTCGGCATCTCAAATAGTGATTTAGTGATTTAAATCTTATACATAGCTTGTTTGCACAGTGCTGCTTTTTGGCACATGGTATTAGCGTATCTTATGTTTGCAATTTCAATTATTTACTTCACTAGTTATTACCACCGATTCGATGAATTGTACATTCATTAATTGTAATGTACATTGTACATGAACTCGTGTACACAGTGCTTACAATAACTGTATATTATAAATAATGACACTCACAACAATTGAATATTGACACACAAATTGTATGTCTGAAAGGTTTCTCGATGTGAACAAATGGACAATTTTAGCTTTTTATTTAACTTGACGATTGCTTTAAATGTTATATAATGTTCTCGCAATAAACTATTTATTTATTTAAACAAGTGATTTAAAATAAGATTTAACATAGGGTTTATTGAAAGTAATGAGTATATTTAACTTTGTCATACAACTCAAGTTCAATACTAGCTTTTGCGTTCGTTTTGTATATTTTATTTTGCTGTGTGATTATTTTGTATTAAGTGGTTATACAGCCATGAATGTTTTAAGACTATACACAGTAGTTTTTATATCACTTGTATAATATATTGTTACTAAAATAATAATTTCCCAACTGTAGACCTTATAAGTCATCTAACTCAGCTCAAAGCTTGATGGGGCCTACGGCCCCCGACCCCTTCATGGTCGCTCGGATAGGGGCCTCGCTTCGCTCGGCGTTTTGGTGAAGGGTGTTTCAAACAACTGTGGCCTCGCTTCGCTCGGCGTGCGTGAATGAGGTATCTAACACACACGTATTCGCTGCGCTCGGCGGCCGTGAAGGGTGGTATCAAGCTAACTTAGTCGCTTTAATGTGCAACATTGTATTAAAGAGCAAGTTTAACTCATACTTTAGAAGAAGTTTAAAGCTTCTAACCACTATAGTCTATAAGACGCGAGAAAAATTAAAAACTGTTGCAAAGTGGTGAACAAAGTAGCATATTTGAAACTATTGATTATTTTAAGGATGAAGGAGGCCAGATAGGGTAAAAAATGCATAAGACCAAAACGTTAGATCATCTAAACCCTGACCATGAAAAAAATTCAATCCATTTTTAGATAGGCCTTACCATTCACCCACAAGATTTGTTAAAAAAACATGTTTTCCGCCATTTTGGTTTTAATTTTTTTTTTAGGTGGTTTAAATTTAAAGGTGTGGGATTTAGCAATTTTTCCGTCGGTGAGTTAGTGAAAGGTACCTACATACCAAATTTCAAGTTTCCAGCTCATCTAGAAGTGCTGCTGGCGTCAGTACAGTTTGTTAGGTATAGCATGGCCGGTGGCCTGAGATTTCTGCTGGCCGCTTATGGCCCTATAGTCCATTTCACCGTCCATGCTAAACCTACCAAATCTTTTTTAATATATAAAAGGCCATTTATAATGTCAAGAAGCTCTGAAGATCTCGCTATAGGCATTTTGAACTAAAAGTGACAAGACAATAATATGTACAAAATTATAATTGTAATTAAGCTAATAATAAACTACAACTAGGATAACGCAAAATGACATACACATATATAATACAATAACAAAATAACCACTGCTTAAAAAAATTAATATTTTTTAAATATCAAGTGAAGAGAACTTGACGTTGGTTGTTAGGGTTAAAAATACGTATAGCGATAAGAACACTCTGGAGCAGGCTGCCAACTTTCAGATATATAAGGAGCAGATGAGGAAAACTTGACGCTGGTTACTAAACGGGGGAACTTGACTGTCAAAACTGTAGAAAAGTAATGCAAGTGAAGAAAACTTGACGTTGGTTAACGAAAGAATTAAGCTAACTTGATGTTGAAAACTGCAATGTGTAGAATTTGAAACTGGGTTAAAATTATAGTTTTGGGTTAAAATTATAGAGATAAGAACACTCTGGAGCAGGCTGCCAACTTTCAGATATATAGAAGCAGATGAGGAGAGCTTCAACGGGGAACTTGACTGTCAAAACTGTAGAAAAGTAATGCAAGTGAAGGGAACTTGACGTTGGTTGACGAGAGAAGCTAAATTGATTTTGAAAACTGCAATGTGTAGAATTTGAAACTTATGGTTTAGGGTTAAAAATATAGAGATACGAACACTCTGGAGCAGGCTGCCAACTTTCAGATATATAAGGAGCAGATGAGGAGAGCTTGACGCTGGTTACTAAACGGGGGAACTTGACTATTAAAACTGTAGAAAAATAATGCAAGTGAAGGGAACTTGACGTTGGTTGACGAAAGGAGGTAAATTGATTTTGAAAACTGCAATGTATTGCTGGCGTCAGTAAGAAAGATGTAGGTCGGGCTAACTTCACGTCGGTCTAGTAAAAAAATCGTAACCTAACCTAACGATAATACCTTTTCAGCATTTAGGTTAATTTGAAGTGGGTGACAGAGACTGTCGTCTGCCACAGAGTGCCGACGCTTCCGCTCGTAAAATAGTCCCAACTTTAAAAACACTTTTAAATAGGTTTAACATAAAAAATAAACTAACCTAGTAAATAAATCCTCAATAAAAAAATAACTAATGTTTAGCTTTTAAAACATTGTACAGATGGAAAGAACCCAGTATAGACAAAGTACGTGTATAATGTGTGCAATATATATATTACACAAAAACAGGACCTAGGCCTAACTTAAATATTACAAATCTGTTAAAAACCAAGCACAAAGAAAACTAATTAGTCCGTCCTAAAATTAAAACAAATATTAGCCTACATGTAACGGGTAGTCTAACGTAAAATGTACGTTAAACCAAGCAGAAAGGAAACGAATTAAGACGGTTTTAAAATTAAAACATATATTAGCCTAAATACAAATTACTTGTCTAACAGAACATAGCCTAGACCTAACCTTAATTTTACAGATATATTTAAAACCAAACAGAAAGAAAGGAAACAAAAGTAGGACTGTCCTAAATTAAAACACATATTAGCTACGTAAAATGTTACGTGTAGGTTATAGGCAGTCTAATGTAAAATGTACGTAGGATACTCAAAAATTATATAGCTCGAACGAACAATGTGTGAAACACCAACATCAAAATATTGTCTGTTCGCGAGAAAATTGCCCTAGGAACCAGCAAAGCAAATTATAAAAATACAGATGCTGAAGAAGTGAATGCGCTTATTGGAATGTTGCTCTTGTCTTCGGTCCTGAGATCCAATAATGAAACTATGATGTCTCTTTTTTCCAAAAGATGAATTCAGTCGCCCACTATTTAGGGCAACCATGTCTGAAAAACTTTACAAAATATTGATGGCTTGTTTATGTTTCGATGATGAAATCACACGAGAAGAACGAAAACAGAGTAACAAAGCTGCTGCAATATCTGAAGTATTTAAAAGAGTAATCACAAATAGCCAGGCTTCTTACTGTCCCTCAGCATACATAACGATTGATGAAATGCTTGTTCCCTTTCGTGTAAGGTCTAAGGTGTGGGTTCGATTTACCCTGTTATGTATAAAAATGTTGTTACTGTCAATAGCAGTTCCAGTCAGTATGAGAACAAATCAACTGACCAGTTCCAAGTAATAGTTCCAAATAACAGTTCGTATGAGATTAGATCCAAGTGAACAGTTCCAAGTAGCAGCTCCAAATACCGATCGTAAAGTAGTCCCAACTTTAAAGTCACTTTTAGCCACTTTTAAATAAGTTCCGCGCCTCAAAACAATTTTTTATATGTTAAGGGGTCTTCTCCACGTCGTGCTAAATCAGTTTTAGCTCATGACAAGACAAGTCACTATACTGGAACAATATCAAGATGTAGGTCGGGCTAACTTCACGCTTGTCTTGCAAATACATTCAAAATTCACTGTTAGTAACACGTTTTTCAGCAAATGTATACAATTTGGAATTATTTTCGCAACATATTATTAAAGGGCAAGTTAAACTCATGCTTTAGATGAAGTTTAAAGCGTCTAACCCCTATAACACCGGAGAAAAAAATTAAAAACTGTTGCAAAATCGTGAAAAAAGTAGCAAGTTTGAAACTTTTGCTCTTTTTGAGGGTGAAGGAGGCCAGATACGACAAAAAGTCATAGGACCAAAACGATAGAGCGTCTAAAACCTGACCATGAAAATTCAATCAGATTTCAGATTGGACTTACCGTTCACCCACTAGACGTGTTTATAGAAAACATGTTTTCCGCCATTTTGGTTTTTATTTTTTTTAGGGTGGTTAAAATTGAAAATTTTGGGTTTTGGCAATTTTTCCGTCGGTGAGTTTGTGAAAGGTACCTACATACCAAATTTCAAGTTTCTAGCTTATCTAGAAGTGGGTAAACATTTGTATATATCAGTGAGTCAGTGAGTGAGTGAGTTACACAGAGGGTTGTATATATTATAGATTCCGCATACAACCGCGTTTCGTGCCCGGTCAAAATGGCGAACCCGTTAACGTAACCCTGCCTCGAGTGCGATGTGTGTGTGTAAACATCAGTATGTATAAATAACTGTAGTGATCGTGTAAATAGTGCAGAAAATAGTGTAAGTTGTGCCACTGAAGATGTTGGGGAACCGGAATTTTGACACAGGCGGTCAAGTTTTTCTGTAGGAAATAATCCGAGGACTCTCTTAAGTGGAATTTGACACAGGAGTAGGGGAGGAAACAGGTAAAGTGGGGGTAGAGAGAGTTGGACGAAGAAGTGTTGCCGCAGTAAGAAAACTTACACATTACCTTATTAAACAATAGAATAAATTTTATTCTGAAGTCAAATGTAGAGACTCAAAACAACGTAAGTATCTAAGAATAAACCAACTACCATTTAAAAGATGGACCAGAGTACTAATTGTGTTTAACAAATTTGATGCATCAAACCACAATTCAGTGTTTGTACGGGTAAAATCAACACACCTTCTAAATCAATTACAAAGGTTTTGAGATAAAAAATATTGACAACTTGTGAGAATTGAGTTTCATGAGTCTCAATTGTAAAATGGGTGGAGCCTGGTTAGAAGGGTAATTAAAATAGAAACATCGAATTATTTTGTTAGGAAAATGTTGTCCTTTAGGGTGAGGTTTGGAAAGCTGCAGCTTTGAGCTTCAACACCTACTGAGTCTAATGGCACAACGTATGTAGGACAAATATAAATAAATAAAAAATTACTATGTATATGACCTAACTACATATCGAATTTGTATCAGATTTTCACTAGTACAAACATGCCTTTGCACTAAAAGCCCAAACCTGTCCATCCACTAAGCTTTTTTTTGGAAGGGAGCGTTTCACCTCAAAAATGGATCTTAAATGTGGTGTATTAAAGGTTCTTGACCATAGAACCCATCATTTTAACAGTTAATATGTTTTTATAGCAGTTAAAGTTCGGTTCCTAGAAACTCGCTAAGACTTACAGTAGAGCTTGTGGCTACCCGTCGGCTTTGTTTTTATTTCAATTTACTTTAAACCGTACAAATAATTATGTGTTAGAACCTGGTCTAGGGTCATTGCCGACCTCGCGCAGTACTTCCCCCACTCTGCCGCGATTTTCTTACCCCTCTCGCGGCCAAGCCGTGTCAAAATGCCTACTTTGGCCATATTTTGGGATTTTGACCTGCTATTGTGTCCTTCCTGTGTCAAACCCTAAACCCGAAGATGTTGCACCAGCGCAACGAAATGCGTATTTACAAGAAATTCATCGTATAGATCTACATAAAACCGAAAGGCAAGGTTGTTGTTTTTATAAGAATATTGGTTACATGTGTCTTTGCTCTCTTATAGCATAATGTGTGTGTTTGAGATCTGAAGGAGGTCTCAACTCAGATTTATCTAAGAGACCTCTATATGTTCCCTGTTTGTTATTGTACATTATTTATGTTTTAGAAAGTGTCTAATGCGTTGTTATATTATTGTACAATTTGTAAACTGTTGGAGAAATAAAGATATTATTATTTTTTTAATTCGCCGTCCAAGGCTACACCAAAGACGGACCTCTGTATGATAACCAAAATAGACAAGCTTACTTTGCGGCTAAACAGTTATAAAAGTAGAATCTTTAAATCGTGTACAACAAGTGCAAACCGTACAACAACACTTATTTTGTATTTGATTACAAATAGTTCAAGCCTACTCTAGTTCAATTACCAAATAGTTCTACCTTGGTAATGAGCAGTAAAAATATTCTGATACGTATAAAGACTATACAGATATTGACTAATGAGTAATGACTATAGACATATAATCATATTTGTATAGTTTATAACAAGCATGAAATGTAGTTTATAACAAATATATAATACTCGTAAGTATCGAATCTTTGGAAAAATGAGATATTGATGCCGTAAGCATGGTAAGACCTAGGCCCGAACCATGAAATGAGCCCCGGATACCAAGGAGGATAACAGAAATGCAGTCGCCATCCCGCAAGCGAAAGGTACTTAGTGGCAGTGAAGCCGGGCCACGCCCCCCCTGGAGGACAATAAAGTCACTGTTTTGCTGCGAACGCATGAAAAATTCCAGTGCACTCATTTCATGTTCCCACTGTGATTTCAGTTACTCACAGCATGAATATTTTTTTTATTTTTTTTTACTATATGGTAGCCACTTAAGTAAGGACGCCAATGGTGTAAAATGAAATGTCCAGAAACTCTCATTTTCATATTTTAAAAAATTCATTAAAGTCGAAAGCTATATAGGTTTTAAATCGTGACATTTTTAAGAATAGTTTAATTATTGGCTTTACTTAGTAATTTTCTTGATTTGATCGAATCATCTCGTGTTTGGGTTCATTATAAAGAGGACGTCAAGAGTAGTCCAAATAAAAGTTATAAACGTATTGAGTTCATAAATTAAGAACCGTGGTTAGAGGTTTTGCGCGCAGGCATGGTTGGCTAGTACGCTCTCCCCACTCCAGGTGATAGTCCTCGCTGGCGAGGTGGCTTCACCTCTCGGTTTCAGACGGCGTCTCTGTTTTATACCTGCTTTTGTGACCGATCCTGACCCCCGGAACACGTTTTGAGGATTTTGCTCTTACTAGTCGTAGTTTTGTCCCACTTTAACCAATGGTACAAGTGTTTTTTGTAAATATCATGAACGAATGTTAACAAATCAATTCGCCTGAAACGCTATTAGTTTTTCACCGAAAAAGGGGTTTAAAGAGATAAACCGTAAACTTTCTCCCATTTTAATAAAATTTAAAAATAAACATGTATTTTATCGAGATTTTTTATATATTAATATTTCAAAATGATGAACATCTATCAGATCTTTTTCAAAGAAGGGCAAAAAGTGTTTTTCCGCTTTAAAATCTAAATAATCCGCGGAATATAAGTAATCCTATTTTAAATATCTTAAAAATGTTTTCATTTTATGATATGTAGTATAACCTCCAGTAAAGATCCCAAAAGTCTGAGGCCGAAATCCGATGAAACTTGAGCCCAGCGCAGTCTCGTAACACCCGTCGTAATAGAAGACGAAAATAGGCCGAACCGAAGGCCGAAGCGAGGCTGAGAGCGGAGCGAATTAGAGAAACAGATTGCAAAAGAAATCAAGTTCAGACACGCCAGCGGTGCTTTAGCGCTTAGAGCTGCATGTCGGCCTGGTTTTAGTACTCACCGGTGGTCCACTAGTCGTCGAACATGTTCCGAAACAATGAAATCTTCCTCTGTAAGCGCACTGCCACAACACATGTTTCTGGTTCGATCTACGTTTACTGTACAAGTATCCATTTAAACGAAGTTGCTCGGTACCACGTAGCCCTACAATAACCTCCATCCTTCATACAACACAGCACTGGCAACACAACTGTTCACAACCACGGACACAAGAGAAGTGGCTTGTAGCAGAGTAGGGGATGTTTGACACTCTTGCCCTTGAACGCACAAGGGGTGATTTGTTCATCGGATTCCCGGAACTGTAGGGGCGGTGTGACGAGTCGCATTGCTTGTCCCTCAAAAAGAACACAAATCATCACACCCCGACCAGGTAACATTTATTTATTTAAAACCCCAAAAGGAGCAAGTGAAGTGGCCAGCATGTGTTGTCAAAAAAGGGAGAGGTTACACAGTTGATTGACTTTAGTGAGAGTTGTCAGGGAGGCAACTGTAGATATTTGTTCTATGTAGTTGCTTATTGGAATTAAATTCATGAATTCTGCACATGTTGGATACGGTGTCTTAACGGTTACCAAGTTTAATAAAAATAGGATCATAAATAAAGTTGTTATGGCATAAAACTCCATTTTTATGGGAAACGCCCCAAAAAGGTCACTTCTGGTATAATTTTTATCCCGTTATAGAAGATTTCGTTATGATTCACGGAAGAGCTTGTGGCTACGCGTCGGCTATGTTTAATTTGGCGGTCTGCTGCTGCAAAAGCCTATTACATTAATATTCTACGTAGAGTATTTATTCTACCGTTTCAAATCAAAATTAGTTTAAAATTTCAACTTAAACTACGTCTAACCTTCTAAATGTTTTATCCATATTCCTTGGTGTCCCGAATGGGGTGAATTTTACAAAGTTATTGTCAATAAGTCGTTTTCCTTATGTATACAGCACCTTACAAAAATCAAAGTTTGTAAAGAACAAAAATTTTAAGACATGTTTAAAAAAGAAATCTACGCTATTGCAAAAAAGAAAACACATTAGAAAGTTGCTCCAAAGTAGACTTTTAATTACAGAAAATCGTTGCCAAAATTATCTGCTGTTAGTAAGAAATATAAAGAGTCTACGATAGCAAAATGTATTAACTAAATAAAACTACTTATACCCTCGCATAAATTGAAAGTATTTTTGTTTTGCTTTAAATCTGATGCATTTGAAGCAACTACTAACAATAACAGAAAAAAATTGTAATAAAACCCATAATACGAGTTTTATGCTCGGTGCTTCCAGAACCGGTAAATAATAATGATATATGAACATCATTAGAGAGGAATTCATCAAGTAACCCTTTGTGTCGAAATTTATGGGTTCACTTTGCTAATAAAAGATGCGAAAGTATTGCAGAGACCAGAGAGTACTGTATAAGAGTTGAGCCTATGGCGCGGTGGAGGGTAGTGGGTTGAAACTGAATGTGTAATGAGTGTAAACAACTAATGTAGGGGAAAATGTTTGAAACCCCATCCAGCCCCTTACATCCAGCACAATACATTACACATTACACTACATTCACTCACAATACGCCGACATCACATTACCTCTCTGCTCTGCTCTCTGTTTTCCACCGACATATTACTCTTCTTGAATAACTTTTGTGTGTCACATTGCTTGTTGGCGTTTGTTTGGTTTCTACGTGTGGGCAGAGGCTAGTTTACCTTGTAGGTTGAAATTAATATAAGAAACTGATAATTAAGTCAGTCAAAATGTGAAAGGATCTTTTAGGATTGACAACTAATTTTAAGTAAATCCGATGTCGAAGGTCGAAGAGAGGCTGTGAGCGTAGCGAACAAAGAAAAATTGTTTAAACCCCCCAGGATACTGAAGTTTGTCTTACGTACTTTACTCAACCACCCACCCCACCAAAACCGGGTGGGAGGCCCCCCAAATTTTAAATACAAACCCTCCCTTTGTGGCACCTCAAAAGAAAGGAAACTTTAATACAAATTCAACGACGCAAAGAAAAATGTTTTATCTCTCTACTGTTTTTTTCGTAATTTATTTAAAGACGTCAGCTTTAAAATGCCACTGTTTCAAATTTTGAAGGGCCCTTTCCCCAGTTTTCGGTGGTGGTGACGCAAAGTACGTCAAAACAAACTTGAGAATCCTATAAAAACCAAAAGGATTTCAAACTTTTTTTTTTTTCAAAGGTTATGGTAGGTGGACATTTATAACTCGTCCTGTATAATTATTCAACTTTAGAAAAATGATGACTAACAAAGTGATCAGCGTACTGAAAAGAGGTCCAGCTAATTTATATACCTCGGAATACATTCAGTTTGGTGTAATTTATGACTTATGCAAACATGTTCTTCAAACTTTCCAAAATCAGCTCAATGCTTTACGAGTTTTTTTTTCGATATAAGTACTGTCAAACGTCGTTTAATGAGGTCTTAGTTGACTTGGTGGTCAAATGTTCGGTCTGTGGATTTGTTAAACCTACATTAGAAGTTGTTAGCTTGGGTTAGAATTAGTATACCTCAAACTAGTGAGTGAACTACCCCACACGGGTTTTTATACAAGTAAATACCTATTTCTCTTTGGCAAACTGCCACCTGATGTTGACATGGCCTTGTACTGCTTCTCGACCGTTACACCACAATTCTGTGCCCGGAGCTGTTTTCAATCCCTGCTGCCCCGAGCCACTCATTGTGCACAAACAATGCTCTTTGTAAGCGTAACGCAGCTCTGATGGAATAGCTCACTTAATATACATGTTTTAAACACAGTTCAACTCAACTCAAAAGCAATGATTTCATACGGCTTGTTTTCGAATTACTTGCTACACATAGCATGTATTTTAAACAAAACTTTTCATATTTTTATCCAAACTACAAAGTATTAAGCGCAAGACAGCAAACCCTTGAATTGAGAATACCAGATCACAACACTTCTTTTTACATACATTTCCTAGAATACAATATGGCTAAATTATTAAATAAACTTCCAAAAAATTAAAGAAGAAGCCAATTTGAAAAAATTCAAACGAAATTTGAAATTATTTTTGACAAGAAAGTTTACTATTCTATTAATGAATATTTACCGACGACATGAAGATAGACCATTGGACTACTGAAGCCTAAATGTATTTGTTTTCTTTTGGTTATTTTTTTCATTATTTTCTGCTTTTTATTTAATTTATTTTTCAGTTCATTTATATTGTTTTTATTTATAAGTTTCTTAAAATATTGTTTTATACTTATATTGTTATTTAATGTTCTTTTTTATATTTTGTTATAGCCCATGCAAGTTTACATTTGTAAAAGGTTAATCAAATATTTCTATTTCTATCGCAGATTTAAAATAATCAGAGAATAATCACGGTAATTACTTTAGGCTAGCTCGTTTTCAAATGTGTATGTTACTTTTCATGTGAAGATAATAATAATAATAATTTTTTTGCCAGAATATACAAAGCTTTTATGTTGGCAAAGCTGAAAAGGAAAACGAACAACAACAAAAACAAGTATATTTCAAATAAAACAAAGTAAACCACTAGTAAGAGTACAGTATTGTTCCAGTTGTATAATAACGTTTAATCATCATGATTTAAATTTGATCTGTATATTCCCCAACAGAGTAGTAGCCTCCAATAGATAAGCTCTTAACTTCTTTTTGAATGAGATGAAATTTTGAGTGGATTTAGTGTTTTCGAAGTTTGTTGCACCTGCCTGTGATGGAAGTTTTCCATAAACGTGTAGTCTATGAGAATTTTGTCTAAATTTATGAATTTGCCTAGTATTGTGTTTTTGTGAGTTGGCTGACCTTGAACTAAATCACATTTTGTCAAACAGAAAAGAATAGTCTCATAGATGTACAAACTAAGCAGGGTTAGAATATCTAAAGTATTAAATAAATCTCTGCAAGATTCCCTGAAACCCCAATTTTGAAATTACTCGCAATGCTTGTTTTGGGGGTAAAAATTTTTTAATTTTGTAATCAGCACATGCCCCCCCATATACAAAGATGGGATCAGATTGCAGATACCGAAAGGTTTACTTTTCAATAAAAATATAAAACGTCCGTCATAATGTTTCAAACTCAGAAATTCTCCCATCGTTAACATCAATCATCAAACTGAGAATGCAAATATTTCACGAGGGAATATACAATATGAGTATATATCAACAGTAAGCTGCAGGTTTATGAATATAAATTACCTGTTTAATTTCGTTCAGTGCGAAGGTAGGGTTTATTTACAGATAAGGCAAACGGGCAATTCTTTTAGACTGATGAAATGGATTCAGTACTAATTGGAATTCAACTAATGAAAGCCAATGGGCAACGTCAATGTTAACGAAACAAAATAAACTAGACTATCGACTGCATGTGACATTGCTATGGACCCACCTCCTACAAAGCCACCATGTTTTCTGTTTCACTGTTACTTTCATAACGGAAATAGAACCATTGGTTTCGACCGAGCTGTAGAACGAAGGGTCGATAGACTAAACAGAAAACGTTTTGAGTGCTGTATCGAGCTGAAATCCGAGACTGATAGCAAACTGTATACAGTAAGTATATTCGTGATTCCCTTTTACAAATCGTATGACCATATCCCTTTAAGTATCGTAATGACCGTTTTCTTAAATATGTCGGTTTAATTAACTTGCCAGCAAAATCAGAATACTGGAGATCCCTTTTGAAAGAAGAAAATTTCTCTAAAACGAGTAGTACGAGTACTTTCATTAAATAAACCTTATTTGGAAACTAGTGGTTGAGTTATTCTGTGGTGGTTATCTAGACGTATTTTCTAGATTTTCAGTGCATACGTAAGTTATTGTGTCAACAACTGTTTGCCAAATTTGATCAAAGTAGGATAAAAAATACAGGGTTTCAGTGTATACCCCGCTTTCGTGTGTCCCTTACATCCCTTACATGAGCTTTTGTTAGCATTCCCAGTAAAGCTTGTAGCTACGCTTTGCTATAGTTATTATTATTTACATGTATTTTCAGCTTAGAATAAAACCGGTTAGTTTCTGTTTCAGTTTTACCGCCCAGCCCCGGAGACGTAGCACAGAGGAAGAAGCTACAGTATACTCTGTGTATGTGTTGATTGTGTCACTCTGTGGATGCTCTACGACCTGTGACCTCCAGCTGACCTTTCCCACAACCCTTCACATGTTCAGATGACTCGTGCTCAGCTGATGCAAGTCCAGGACCTCTCCTCTCTCCGCACTACAACGTACAGACAGTACCTTTCCCTTCCATTGTTTTCTCCAGTATCTCCTGTAATTGTGTCATTTCAATAAAGTCGCGAGTCTTCTAAGCTGCTGCGTAACGGAATTCCACAACGATTCATGTTATTTTTATATTGATTAAACAGGTAATTAATATTCATAAACCTGTAGCTGACTGTTGAAGTTCTCATATTGTATTTATATTTCCTATGGTCAACATTTTCATTGATTGATTGAGGTTAATGGTTGACGAAGGAAAAGAACGCAACATTTCGGGATCTGCAATTTTATCCCGTCTTCAGGTAAAAGTATCCGAAACCAACCCAAAACATTCGAAAATGACCTAGCCTAAAGTAATTGACCAATAATGATATCCAATTTCATATTTAATTGAGTTAATACGAATAAATCAATATTTCAACAATATATTTTGAAAGGCTGCGTTGGTTGGGCTGAGTGGACGATAGTGCTGATTCCATTCTGGATTTCGCTACTTAATTTCCATTAATTTAGTAAAACACAACTTACACAACTAAAGTATAATATACGTTCAATGTAGTTTACATTATTCACTGTGTAACACAAAATAAGAATAACAACCTAATCTATTAATGAAGGTAAAATCTCTATCAAAATATTGTTTTCTTAAACAGTTGGAAGTTATACCTACTATTGTAACGTGTGCGTGGTCCATAAATTCGCCATCGCTATAGTAAAATTGACCAGAACACTTTTCTACGAATCCTATGGTAAGTACAGCCTAAGGCGCAAAAATATAAAAACAAAGAAAAAAGCTATAGCTCATCCTTGTAGCTTCACTACCAGGTCAAACAAGGGAAGTTTAATCACAGGTTGTTTGACTTGAAATGGATAAACGAGTCTGTTTAAACGGTTTAAAAATTAAACACTTGAAACGAAAACTTTGTAGTAGGCTACCCAACTAAATTCGACTTGGATTTTTGTCACAAGAAAATATTCAAATGAACAAAGTTGTAATGAAATAAGTTGGAACGAGTGAGGGAGGAAAGTGCTCAAAGGCAAGCACGCAAATGAGTAAGAGAACCTTTCTTTGTGAGTGCTGCAATCCGGCGCATTCTGCCGCGTTCACAAAGAGAACTGGGACTATACGAACTCAGCCAATTTCACACAGGATTAAATGTGTTTGCTCTTTTTAATTGACTCTTTATGATTCCCCTGAACTGGACTGTACGCGTCAACTGAACGCTAATACATTTAAAATATTTTAGTACGGATTGGCACTCATTTAGTGAAAATTAACTGAATTGATAAAATTGCGTAAATACTTTTTGTTATAAATGATTTAAAACATACTTTAGCATGGAGACACCATATCAACCTATCATTGTAAAATAGTTTTAATAAAAAAAGATGCAACTTTAATAAAAATTAATGAATAGAAATCTTTGAACAGAAAAATAATTCTAAACTGCAGTGGATAACGTAGACTAATATACTGTAGATTTGAGATTTATTATACGTGTTTTCCACTCGTACAGGTCTATTATGTGTGACCAAACCTCAATTAAATATCAATCTACAAACTCCTTGTTCATAATGCATGGAAATTTTACAACAATAGATATAAAACAATCAGTTTAAAATATGTGTTCTAGATAGCTGACTATGCCTTGAATGTTTCGTTTCGATAAGTGAAATATTAAACAAGTTAAACGTTTTTAAACCCAGTAAACACCACCAGTCTAGTCATCATTGATCCAATCTTTTCGAAAAGGTCCTGTCAATTTCGAAGTCGGCGCTGTCTTCGAACAGTTCGCAGCCCGACTTTAAACAATTGACAGGAAAATATCTCTGTGCGTAGGAAGTTGGTTCAAATGTTATATAATGTAATTCGCATGTGGTTATGCGCTCTTATAAGATATTCCCGCCTAAGGAATTTGCTTTACTCAGCAATACACTCTTTGGAAATAGTTAATAACTGATACAAAAACTCTATCTTGACCTTTTTATTAGATTCGAGTGGAAAATTCAGTCACAGAGACGGATCTAATCGCCAAAATAAGTCCAAGTTTTCATCATTTGGGAAAAGAACTTGGTGAAATGTTGCCACAGTTTCTTTTCGTTAAGTGTTTTGTTTTGGTCCAAAAGTTAACAGGCTCTTCTTTTCCCAAATACGTTAAAACACATTACCCAAGTTTGAAAACAGATTTGTGGTCTTGATTAGAACAGTGTTTGTTTTACATGTGTTTCTTTTTAAACAAAACAAAGGCATGCAGACTCTGATTTTATTTCTATTTACTATTGGAAATGTTGTGTACACATAGTATACTCTGGTATACATTTGGATAACGCACATTGTGGAAAATAGAGTGCTCAAATGCGCATATAAGTTATTAATTGTCAATGTCGTGTTTCACGACCTATTAGTAAAATATACAAGCATGATCGTGGTAGTTGTTGGGAAATGTTCTTAGGCTACAGCTGATCATCGCAATTACAGCTTGAAACTACAGCTGACTATTGTGCAGGAGTTTTGGATTGTTTGATTTCAACCAGATAAAAAAGCACGAATGCATCTTACAGATGCTTGTAATAAAATGTTTGCCCTCAACACAAGAACTATGAGCTTGATCCTTGAAAAGGTTAAGCCAAACCCCGGATGCTTCTGAACGTGAGAGAGACTGTTATTGTCAAGGCTTGTTTGTCCAGGACCGATTTCGTCTTCGAGGGGTAACGTTTTGAAGCCCGTTATAAGAGTAATTTTGTCGAAAAGCAAAACCTTAATAAACACTATTCGTTTTATTCGTCGGGTTAAAACACCCTCAATGGTACGACCGCGATTCATTAACGATGAGAAGGGGAGCATGTGTTCTTTTCCTTCCCTCGGGAAACCCAAGTTCGCTTGTGTTTCCTCTGCATTGGATCACCACTAAGCTTGGCAGTATTTCAACCAACCTTTTATAAAACACTCTTTTCAAACTAACCTACAGGGTTTTTTAACACAACCCAATTTTCAAACTAAAGTAATTATTCTTTTACGAGCAATACAAGTATATGTTCATAAATTTGCATACTAATTTTTTTCACTAATGTGTATTAACTGCAGGTCTGTATTTTGCAGGCTAATATTGTGGTTTAGATTTCATAATTTAATGGCATTGTTAAAAACACAATCGTGGTTATTATTCAAGCGATTTCTACTTATTGTTGAAGACTACTTAACAACAAGATAATTTTCTTTGTGTCAAGAGGCTTTGAAGTCAAGTTTGCAGGTTTGAGTATTTGCTTTAGGGGAATTTTCTAAACCAATTCTAACATTTCTTCATTCAGTACAGTAAACCTTTTGTTATGTTTTCTGTTCCTGGGACCTATTTCTTACATTTAACAAAGTCTGTGGATGCTACATTTGTTTGAATTATTTACAACTGCAAACCTGACCTCAAACGCCTCTTGACACAAAGAAAATTACCTTCTTTTCAAGTACTCGTTCCACAAGCGTTTTTTCCACAATAACATCAAGTAAGGAAATCAAACCGCAATATTACTGTAACAAGAAAGATCAGTTAGTAGATATTGAAGCGAACAACCTAGTGTTGCAAACTTATAAACATACGAGATGTGATCAAAGGTTTCAGGACTTTGTATATATATTTAGAATGCAGATACAGATAACAATGTGGTTTGCAGCCATGCATTCTCTGGCTCATCTGTTACACGACTGTGGTTTTGGATCAACCATATCTTCACTGAACAAAAAATAAACAAGATTTATTTGAAACATGTTTTACAATTCTAGCGATTTTTTGTTCGTAAGTGAATATGACATAAAATCAACGTGTTTGTGTAAAATTGAACCAAACTTTCACTGAAACTTGTCCCATGCTAAAAGAGTGTTTTGGTGAAGATATTTAAAGCCGATCACGTTTTATGAAAGGTACAAGAGTTTAAAGATGGCCGAGCATCAACAGAAGATGATTCCTCGTTCCGGACGCCCTTCGATTTCGGTCATGTTGATCAAGTTGTTAATGGGAATGATCTCGTACGATTAAACTGTTGATATCAATTCGTGGAATGGCAAAAGATAATATATTTAGTTCATGTCAAGAAATTTTAACTGAAAGCTTCAAATGCGTCGAGAGTAGCGGCATGTTCGTACCCAAACTAAATGTGGAAGGGCGGTGGAACGAGGATCTTATGTTGATGTTCGGCCATCTTCAAACCCCGTGCACCACGACGTGGCCTAAATATATTCTTGACCAAAAGTTCTTGTAACATCTAAAAAAAGGTTTTAGTACAGGTTTTTTATTTCACACAAACACAAAGATCTTCTTCTCATTAATTTCACGAACCAAAAAATCGCCAGAACATGTCTCAAATAAAACTTGTTTATTTTGTTGAGTGGGATAGGTTGATCCAACCACAGTGTGTCACTGATGAGTTAGAGAATGCATTGCTGCCAACTGCATTATCAAGCTATGTAAGAGCTCTGGACTTTTGATCGGTCCGTAATGTTCTAAAAAAAAGTAGGTTACTATATAGATTAAAATTGGCTGCGTTAAAAACCATCCTATATTTAAATTGACCACCAGAGAGTTTGCCTTAAACTTGGTTATTCGCTTGTGTACGATACAAACTTCCATATAACTGGACTTAAGCAGAAACTTACAAGGTCGCCAACTGTCAAATTAATCTTCATAACAAGCTGTGTTGCTTCCGTTATTTGAAACCAGGGTCAACCCAAGTTTCATAATGAAATTAATATTTTGTCTGCGTTATTGATCAGCAAAACTAGAAGGGAAATGCAGATGATCGTATTATA
Organism: Matsumurasca onukii; assembly: GCA_018831715.1. Taxonomy (NCBI): domain Eukaryota; kingdom Metazoa; phylum Arthropoda; class Insecta; order Hemiptera; family Cicadellidae; genus Matsumurasca; species Matsumurasca onukii. The sequence continues at coordinate 19,699,666 of CM032062.1, read as the reverse complement.
TTAACATGATTGATATTGAGTAGGAAAAATACCATATCATCAAAATTATTTTGAATTTCATCAAAATCGGGTAACATTTACTGTTTAAAGCATTAATACCCTTCCCTCCCCAAAGGAGGCTTGCGGGGATCCGATTTTTTCTGTCTAAGGAACCTGACCGAGTTTACAAAGGAACATTTTGTACCAAATCATGAAAAGCGGACAAACAATGCGACTTGTAGAGTACACACATATTCCCACATACTTTATATATATGGTACATATGTATATGTCAAGTGTGAAAAAAATTCTCAACACTGTTCTGAAGTCAGGATTGATGCTCATTTCCTTGTCCTGGGCTTACCAAGCGGATAGCACGAACATCTCATGTTTCCAAATTGATCATTATCGTGATATATAATCGAGTTCGTAGTGGTCACACTGAAACTAAATTTGGTGCTTAATTTTATCATTCATATTATTAGTGAAAACGTATATCTTTTGAAAACACAATTATTGATTAGATTTGAAAGTCTTGCGACAACAAATAGAAGAAACCAACAAATGTAGGCTTCGTTACTTGTGTTGATTATGTGTTCTTGACGGCTTTGCTCGTTAGAGAACATTCTCAGAGTTCAAACAGAGCGATGATTAGTGTTTACTAAGTTTGTTATTCAGGAAGACCTTGTAGCTTGCAAAATGAACAAATCATCTATTGTAAAAGGCTAAAATTCTTGAACTTTAATTAGTTTGGTTGAAGAAACAATATTAAAACATTTGAGAAGTTTAAAATTGAATGAGCTTTCAGTAATGTCTTTGGTTATTCTAAAGTCTTTAGTTATTCTGGAAAATTGCCTGATTAGAATAACAATATCAAAATCAGAGTAACGTCTGTTATTGAGTTTCATCCATGATATATGGTTTGATCCATAACTTTCAAGTTGTTAACCACACTGAAGCCATATTCAGAATGGTGTAAAGCCTTGGCTTTGGTCAAAAGGTTATTGAAACTCCAGCTCGTGGTGTCAAGCTGGGGCCTACGGCTCCAGACCCCATCTGTGGTCGCTCGGAGAATTGGAGCCTCGCTTCACTCGGCGCTCTGTGGTGAAGGGTGTTTCGTGGGTCTGTGGCTCTGCTGCGCCTCGGCGTGCGTGAATGGGGTATCTAACACACCGTGGCCTCTCTTTCGCTCAGCGTGCGTTAATGGGGTATCTAACACACTGCATGCCTTCGCTTTGCTCGGCGTGCGTGAATGGGGGTATCTAACATTACCGTAGCCTGCTTCGCTCGGCGTGCGTGAATGGGGGGTATCAACACGTGAGCCTCGCTTCGCTCGGCGTGCGTGAAGGGGTATCTAACCACTGTATTCGCTGCGCTCGGCGGCCGTGAAGGGGGGGTGATCGAGCTAACTTAGTCGCTTTAAATTGCAACATATTACTAAAGAGCAAGGTTTAACTCATACATTTTTTTGACTGACCTCTTAACTTGTGGAATAATGACATCTAGATGTTCCCCGACCAATAAGCCGCTTCAACATGTATAAATTCGGTAGGCAAATACCTAAGTTCAGATAGTTTAGATTTTAACTCTAAATACCTGAACTCTTTGCTGTTCAGCACCAGGGTGTCTCGCTGTAACGTCTGACACTGCCTCGGTTGATCTCAGGGCGTGATTGGCTATAACGTTTTACCGAATCCTGATGAACTTCAGGGTGTAATTGGCTGTAACGTTCGGTAGCGCGCCTATTGACATCCGGGTTTGATCGACCGTAACGTTTAGCGCTTTTTCTGTGAGATTCCGGGTGCTGTACATTGTATTTCCGTACTGCCTGCCTAATTTGACCGTTTCGAGTAGTGTTCAGTATTTTTGGGCGTCCACGTTTCGCCTTCTTTGGTCGACCAGAGCCCTTCTTGAAATTAGGAATATCATTGACGATACACGTAACTTGTCCAGTGGACGGTCCGGCCTCCACTTCCATAGGTAGGGGAAGGTCAACTGCTTGAGCTATGATGAAAGTGATTTTGTAAATCGTATACTCCCTTGCATAACCATCAAGAGCGGAATTAGCCAATAATAGTGATGCAAGGGACAAACAACTTCCACATTCAAAAAGTCTAGCCAAATTGTTCCTACTGTCTGGGTCATATTTGCGGTATTCATTGACGGCATGAGAGTCAAAAAGATACAGCAGCCCTTGAAAACGCCAAAAAGCTACTGTAACTGACTGCCCTACGAATAGAAACCCGCCTTCGTTAGAATCCCCAGCCAATAGTCCGTCCAATAAACCACATAAGGTTTCGACACTGTTAAAGTGATCTTCTTCATTCATAGGGAATAGTTGATTTGCAATCCATTCTACTTTGTCAACAAACAGTGCCGATCTTGATTTGGAACCTTTTATATCTTCTGGTTCCAAATAAATGTCGGCTACGTTGTTCTCGTGACGTGATTTTACATATAGGCTATCACCAGTCATCAAAATTTGATCTATACCATCAGGGGTAAAATCACCTCCCAAGAACTTCCAACCATTGAACATACTGCATTAGCCATGCACTGTTTATTGTTAGTAAATGGAGTAAATCGGGCATCGCCTGGTGAAACGTTCCCTGACCCACGCAAGCGATATCCATTTGAAACGTTAAATCTAACTAAGGTAAAATCAAAACTAAATTGTTACTATACTGAAAGCACAATGTTTAATACTAAAAATTTTAATCTTACTGAGGAAAATCTAAAACTATGTTAAGTGACTAAGCTAAACGCACATTGCTATACTAAAACTAGGCCTAGCCTGTACTGCCAACTAATGAATTAAAGAGTAAATAACTAAATTATAAATGAATAATGAACTAATACATAACGCCTTAAGAGGGCTTCACTAAACCTAGACAATATAGGAAAAGTGTCAAACGTAGGAATATTTTAAGATCAGAGAGAAGTTAGAAGAGGATATTTCTCTTACGAATGGTGGCAGTGAAGTGACGGGTTTCGCTTACAGCACCTCCTTTTTATACCCTGACCACCGCAGAGCGCGAGTGAACCGCCACCGGTGAAGTAGAACCACTACGGATGAAGATCTATAGAGTAGAAGATGATATTATTGTTGTTAATTTTATGGTTTAATCCTCATATAATAATAAAATCATAAAACATATCGCTAAATAAAAACAGATTCGGTAATGTCGGTAATAAAGATTTATGGTTGGAAACTTATTTATTGTTCGAGTCGGTAAGGAAGTTTACTATATGGTTCGTTTGTCGATGTTGGAGTGGGACAGTTGTTAATACATTTTGTGGTTTAATGACTTTAATCCACATTTCATGGTGATTGATATGTGTGGTGATTGAATGGCAGACCATGTATTAATCTTCACCCATTCTGTTCCTCGGGTTATTTCAATTAAAACTATAAACTGTGCGATAAAAACCAAAACGGACCGATAAAAGTTATTAATAATTTTGTGGTTTAATTCTCATTTCATATTGATTGATTTGACATTTAGCTGTATATTGCACATTTGATGTTTTTTTTAAATTAACAAAAACTTGAGGAACAAAATGGAGTGAGGGCCTAACTTAAAATGTTAGATCTCTCGCTATTTTCTTTATTTATAAAGGTTCAGTTATTAGATACTTAGAATAATTTGTCATTCCAAGATTATTTCAAATATCTTGTCATACACTGTATATTTTTCCTAACACAAGGCAGTTGGTAAAAGCCAGTTTTCTTTGGCAGGCTCTGAATAGACTTAGCGTGTTTGTACAGGGAGGATATTCTTTTGTAGTATAAGCTACTGAAAATTAAACACACAACCTATTTTAAGAGTAATACTTGAACCAAACAAATAATCCATTTTTCTTCAGGTAGGCTATTGTATTTATAGCTAAATGTCAGCTTTCTAAACCAATTCAGTTCATTATATTCAGACAATAAGAGTCAAATAGTACTTTTTAAGTTAGCGCCTACTTATTGTTTCAGTTCCAAATTTTTATTTTAAAGTGTGGTAAAAATGTCAACAGATTTTTTCATTGCTTAAAATAAGATTGCAAACTTTAAACAACAAGTATTAGGTCTCAAATAATTTAGAACGTCTCTGACCTTTAAGGGAAGAAATTCACAATTTAGCACTTTGTCGGTCTCCGATTTTACTGCATTCGGTTATAATTTTTTCACCCACTTAAAACCTACAAGATTAATTTATTGGGCTTAAGTTCTTTAGGCCATCATTAACCCTAAAAAAAAATACTCCAAGCACCAAACATTAAAATAATTGGCGTAATAGCTTAAACATTTTCAACCGGAAAGTTGATTTTCTGAAATATTTCTAACCAACAGGATGAATTATCACAAAATGTATAAAATACCTTTAGAAAATTAAATCAAACCGCGAGAAAAGTCATAAAAGTGTTATTGGTTCTAGCCTAGTTCTTTTAAATAGTGCATCTTTGCAGACTATAAACCTAGGTAACTAATACTTTACAAATACTGTTTTATTCACTTCACCAACTCTCACAAAACGGTTTGCTGGCAGTTTTCCTGTACCAAGCTACTGAGTTGTATATTTAGGCTAGAATTCTTAACCAATTCAGTTCATTATATTCAGAACTAAGAGTCAAATATTACTATTTAAGTTAGCGCCTACTTATTGTTTCGGTTCCAAATTTTAATTGTAGTGTGGTAAAAATGTCAATAGATTTTTTTATTGCTTAAAATAAGATTTCAAACTTTCCAGACAAGTTGTATTAGGTCTCTCAAATGATTTAGAGTGCATCTGACCTTTTAAGGGAAGAAATTCACAATTTAGCACTTTGTCGGTCTCCGATTTTACTGCATTCGGTTATAATTTTTTTCACCCACTTAAAACCTACAAGATTAATTTATTGGGCGATTAAGTTCTTTAGGCCATCATTAACCTCTAAAAAAAAATACTCCAAGCACCAAACATTAAAATAATTGGCGTAATAGCTTAAACATTTTCAACCGGAAAGTTGATTTTCTGAAATATTTCTAACCAACAGGATGAATTATCACAAAATGTATAAAATATACCTTTAGAAAATTAAATCAAACAGCGAGAAAAGTCATAAAAGTGTTATTGGTTCTAGCCTAGTTCTTTTAAATAGTGCATCTTTGCAGACTACAAACCTAGGTAACTTATACTTTCCAAATACTGTTTTATTCACTTCACCAACTCTCACAAAACGGTTTGCTGGCAGTTTTCCTGTACCAAGCTACTGAATTGTATATTTAGGCTAGATTTATTTGAGTCCAACCATAAATCTAGATTATAATTATGTCCTGTTCTAAACTGGGTTCTTGTTTGATGTTAAGTATGCCTTGGTTGACATGTACAAGGTAGCAATTTCGTTCAACAATTAACTTAACTTTGAGCCTGATTCATAACATATTTGTTTTTTGGTCTAAAATGCATAACACAAACTAATCTTATCCTCGAATTTCTAAATCAGGTCAAAGATCTTACTCAATTTATTTTTCCGGCCCTTTCATTAATAACTATTACCATTACCATCAGGCTACCTCTAAACTGATATAGTTTAAAGCAAAGACTGAGATTAAGGTCCAAGTAACAGTGTCAGTTCCAAATAACAGTTCGTATGAGATTAAATCCAACTGAACAGTTCCAAGTAGCAGCTCCAAATAACAGTTCCAGAAAACGGACGACAAGAAAGGAACTCAGTCCCAACTTTAAAGTCACTTTTAGCCACTTTTAATTAAGTTCCGCGCCTCAAAACAGTTTTTATATGTATAGTGGTCTTCTCCACGTCGTGCTAAATCAGTTTTAGCTCATGACAAGACAAGTCACTATACTGGAATAATATCAAGATGTCGGGCTAACTTCACGCTTGTCTTGCAAATAAATTCAAAATTCACTGTCTGTAACACTTTTCAACAAATGTATACAATTTGGAATTATTTTGCAACATATTATTAAAGGGTAAGTTTAACTCATACTTTAGATGAAGTTTAAAGCGTCTAACCCTATAATACCGGAGAAAAAATTAAAACTGTTGCAAAATCGTGAAAAAGTAGCAAATTTGAAACTTTTGCCCTTTTGAGGGTGAAGGAGGCCAGATACGACAAAAAGTCATAGGACCAAAACGATAGACGTCTAAAACCTGACCATGAAAATTCAATCAGATTTTAGATAGGACTTACCGTTCACCCACTAGACGTTTTTTTAGAAAACATGTTTTCCGCCATTTTGGTTTTTAATTTTTTTAGGGTGGTTAAAATTTAAAATTTTGGGTTTTGGCAATTTTCCGTCGGTGAGTTAGTGAAAGGTACCTACATACCAAATTTCAAGTTTCTAGCTCATCTAGAAGTGGGTAAACATTTGTATATATCAGTGAGTCAGTGAGTGAGTGAGTTACACAGAGGGTTGTATATATTATAGATTCAGTACAAGGAAAGAAGGGTTTGTTCGCTGACCTACATTCTAGGAACTCCCACATTTCACATCATCAGTATTGAATCAAATAAACATTCTTAAAATAACCTATCCAAAATTTACTATAGCCTAGTAATTTCTTAACGAATGCTACACCTTTTCTAATGTTATATGAGAGTATGCCAGTTGTATTTGCAAATAGTTTCTTTTATTTGAGAAGAAGTGAAAATTAATAACAATGGGAAAATTCAATTGAATTTTTAATTTTAAAAAATCAACAAATGCTGATGAAGAGGTACACTACTGTAAAAATACGCTGAAGAAAATACGGTTCCCATCTTTATTTGACATTTTATTAAATACATTTGATATTTTTTTCAATTACAGTTGACGAATCTCATCTACAACTTATTTCTTTTCAAGAAGAACTGACTATTCTCATTTCAGTACAATAATAACTAATACTGTCTTAATTGTAATTGTTTATTGTAGCGTAAATTAACTGTACGCTCTCTTGTCTACAACTGGACAAGGTGTAGAACGTTTATGTAATAACTTTTAAATTAAGATACAACTTTGCTTTACATAACCAGTATTAAATCAAGTAGTACAGTTATATTAAAGGTATGGGGGTCAAA
>CM032062.1:19636276-19686062 GCA_018831715.1 Matsumurasca onukii | reverse complement strand
CGCGGTGAAATCACGACTTCGGCCGATCGCGGCGATCTCTGGCTCTCGCTAACGCTCGCGGTGAAATCACGACTTCGATACCGTTTGCGGCGATCTCTGGCTCTCACTACACTCGCGGTGAAATCACGACTTCGATACCGATCGCGGCGATCTCTTGGCTCTCGGTAACGCCCGCGGTGAAATCACAACTTCGGTACCGTTAGTGGCGATTTCTTGACTCCCGTTAACGGTCGCGGTAAAATCACGACTTCGATACCATTCGCGGCGATTTCTTGACTCTCGGTAACGCCCGCGGTGAAATCACAACTTCGGTACCGTTAGTGGCGATTTCTTGACTCCCGCTAACGCTCGCGGTAAAATCACGACTTCGATACCGTTCTTCGCGGCAAATTACTCGAAAATTCGAGCTTTGCGATCAGCTCGAGCCAAGTTCGAGTATCGGAGTACTCGAACTCGACTCGAAAAATCGAGTACTCGCACACCCCTAATCGTCATCAACAAACTTCAAACAAAGAAGATTTCAGGAATCAGCAAACTTATAAAATTACATAAAACTTGGCTTGTGCAAGTACTTGAATTAAACTTGATACTTAAGCTTTAAAATAACTTGCTACACAGTCAAAGGGTTTTAAAAGTAATTAAGCCAAGCTTTGCCACCTAAAGAGTTCTATTTTTCCCAATTTCTTAAAATCAGTTATTTTTAATATGTGTTGAAGAATTATCACAAAAGAAAACCATTGATGAATGAAAATAGACAAATATTCAAATAATATTGCTGGACCCATTTATACTTGGGAATTTGAACCTTTACTAAGTGTTTTTAGATAATTATGTCCATAAATTGAAAAGAACTCTCTACTAGAAAAAGTTAAACTAAACAATAAAATAAAAAGCTTGACTTAACTAAAAAAAATTGTATTACACAGTCCTGCACAAAATAAAGAACTGCACAGAGATATTTCGGTTGAATTATCAGCACAAATATCTCGATTAAGTGGTTTTCAACTGTAAGTCGATAAAACAAGCTAGTTATGGAACAGCTAAAATACTGCTTGAATCACCTGTTGGATAGTTTCCTTGCTGTTCTCTAACTCCAACTGCTGGTTTGCTACGAGTAGTGTCAGTTTCTGAGTCTTGTCCTTGGCCTCGGCATTTCGCTTTGAGTACTTTTCCATCACTTCTCGCATAATAGTGTCCAAGGGGGGGGGGGGAAGCACGGGCAACATCGCCAGCGTCAAGTCCTCTATCTTCTCCCCCCTTGCAATGATTCCTTCCGTAGATGCATACTTTGACTGACATATTGTTTTCTTTATGTTGAGATAAAGTAATTCTTGCTTTTACTATTCACCATTTCTCCAACTTCTTACAAACTATTTGTGTATTTGATTTTGAGCAAGAACTTCAGTAGCAAAATTTCACGGCCACAAACAATGTTAAAATTGACACATGGTTTTGAGCTTCAGTTGTAAAACTGCTAAGTTTAATGCATCGGAAAAGGTCATACTGGGCAACCTTTCTATTAAAGACTTTTCAAATGTAATTTTTGTTTTTTTTTGTTTTGTATATTGTTGGCTACTGTGTTTATTTTACTCAATGATTATGATTATGACATTACACATGTATAACTTAAATGTTGTACTGTACAGTTTTGATAAATACAGTTAGTGCATTAATTAAACTTGCAACAAACAATTTTCGTTGCACTATTAATTTTCCTTACAAAACCATACCATCACTGTTCCAAGTTTGTAAAATTTATATTAGATCAAAATGTGATAGCCTAATTTAATACCGCTGTATAACCAGTTATAACGCTTTAGTTTGTGAAACGTAAAATCAATCTAGATAGGCCGAAGTCCAAGTTCAATGAACTCCGCCTATCCGACTTTAGTTATCGGCCTACCCTTCGCCACAAAAGGCGGATAGTCGAGAGTGTACTGTACAAGGTTTTCCACAGATTAACAATGTTTTAATTTAAACTAATAATTACAAATCTATTTATTTTCAACTAAAACTAGATAACTTAACACAAATCTGCAACAGTTAATTCCCCTCAATTTTAAAGAGTAAACTGGAATAACTAATTTTTAAAACAGGTTAGATTTAGGGAATTAGGCACTAGGCATATGCTATCAAAGGAATGGAAGGAGAGCAGGCTCACCTGGATAAAAAACACATAGATGACTGATAAACACAGACTGTCAAATTCTCAGCCTACAGGCCTTTGTCAAGGTCTAAAAGAGCACTAAAAGAGTAGTAAAGTAGAACTGAAGGCATTTTTATGTCAAGTGCAATGAGCGCACAAAAGCCTTTCTTTCTAACCCCTTTTTCCCTTGCCTCTTTTGCTACTTTTACTGTTTCCTCTATAGCATCTACTGTGGAACAGTTTTTTTAAAACTCCATATTGGTTTGCTGAGAGGTTTTGGTGCTCCTGCAAATGAATATTTATTCTTTGGAAAATAAGCCTTTCTAGGACTTTTCCAGCAGAGTTCAAGAGACATATTGGTTGGTAGGAGGAGGACCTATCAAGAGGTTAATCTCCTTTTCTTAGTAGAACAAGCTTCTGTTTCTTTTATCTGTTTGGAAACTCCTTTTTCTAGACACTTGTTGAATAACTGGAGCAAAAAATCTGGGATTTCCTCCAACAGCAACCTAACTATTTCGTTTGGGACTCCGTCTGGTCCAGGAGCTTTGCTCAGCTTCAGCTTTTTCTTTCCTCCTCTAGCTCTTCTTTGGTAAAAGGGTCAGGATTTCCATGGTTCTCTTCCTCTTCATCGATGATGTGGTTTACTTGATCTTGTTTTGGAAACAGGCCGATATGATCCGTGTTACCCAAGCTTTGTCATTCAGCGGGATGCTTTCATGGACTCTCAGCTTGTTTGCAACTACAGTAGGCCCTCGATAGAACGGACTAATGTGGCGGAAGAGTGGTCCGGATTTCAAAAAATCCGGACGATCGGGGATACCGATAAGCATATCCTGTTGCATTAGGATCGATAAAATAGACTCAAGATTATGTAATTTGAGGTCCAGATTGGTTACTGACGTGTAGCTGAGCCACATACCTTAAAACCACTCACTCTCGTAGGCAGTACTCACACTGAAGGTCTTACGATATAAAAATACATTTAACGTTCAACAATGTATTTATTTCATTCAAAATACTGTATTTTCACAATTTATGTAAAATTCATATTTACAGTAAAAAAGGTTTCTAATTTTAATACAATTCCTCCATACGAATGAACACTCTCTTGCGCTTTTTGTCCGCCATCGTAATCACACAATTTAATCACCCGACACACTAACACAAGTTATCACAATACAGACACACATCACGAATCAGCTGCAGGTGATTCACTGTTGTTTACATTTGAGACAGTGCAGGGCGGGAGGGGTGACTGCCGGTCGCAGTAAGATGACATTAATCGTCCGCTCCAGCAGTCTGCGCGGTGTATCCTGACAACCCCAGCATCGATTATAAACTCATAACTCAGTTCGCGTTCTCTGCGGTAGTTCCGGGCGTATCGCGGACGTTAGTGCACTAAATTGTCATTAAATAATGTTTAAATTACTAGCGTTTCGCGTTGATGTTAAAAAATACTGTATGTAACAAAGAAATGTATATTTAAATTTTTTTTTACCGAGGGGTGGTCCGGACCATCCCGAATCCGGTCGAGCGAGCGTCTACTGTATCTTGTAGGGGAGGCCCCAAGAACATCTTCAACTTCTTGGATTAGTTCTTTCCAGTGTTTTTCCTTACTTTTTTTTATCAACTGTTTCAGCTGGTTTCTGGCCTACCTTAATTCTTGTTTGAGATCCTGATTTCCTCTTGATCTGGTGAATTTCCTTCTTGCAGCCAAGCATTTCTTTCTCTGTTCGGCAATTTCTTCATTCCACTAGTACATGGGATTCCTTTGATTTTCTCTCTAATGCTTCTTCTTTGGCATTACTGTATTGCAAAATGTGTTCAAATCTAAGCATTTTTGTTTGCATTTTCACTTGGAGATTGGAACCTTGCTCTGATGGCCTGAATTACTTTCAGAGCCTCTATCTCAGAGTTTAGTTTTCCTGTGTCCATTTTCCTTACATTCCATCCACTAAATGGTTTGTTGGATGCTTTTGCCTGTGTACTCTGTTTTGGGTGCGGTAGGAGAGCGAAGTAGATGTAGTTGTGGTCGCTTAGAGATTCCTTATTCCAGACTTCCCATCCAATAATTTTTCTGGCTTTCTCATGGTCTGCTTAAGTCAGATCGATTATTGAGAAGGGTTCTCCTCATTCAAAGGTTGGCTTGTCTCCTTGATTTATGACTATTAAGTCTTTTCTGGCTAATAACTCAGTCACCAGCTGTCCTCTCCTGTCCAGCCTTGTTTCTTGCCACAGTGGTGACTTTGCATTAAGGTCTCCAGTGATCAGAACTTTTAGGCTAGATTGTGATATGCTTTCTCTGAGAGCTTCTACTTGTTCAGCACTAGTACCGTTACCACCCGGGGTAATTAGTCCGTTAGGTTGTACTGACATTTTTATATTTTTTATTTAAGGATTTTCCCATCTAAACATTTGGATTTAAGTTATTCTGTAAATTTGAAGGTATAAATAGGTGAGCCGGATGGTCTAGTGGTCAGCATAATCACCAGGCAAGTGAGAGACCCGGGTTCAAGTCTCGGTTCGGTCTACACATTTTGTCTTTAAATTTCTTCAGTAATAACTAGTATAATAAATTATAAAACTAAAAAATTATAAAAATAAATAGGTGGCTTTTACAAAAAATATTTTCCTATATTAGGTTTTAGTGTTAAGCCTACTTTACTTTGATTACTCTTTCAAGTCCTCTCTTTTTGTCTTACCCCAGGCCCTAGTAGGGCTAAAAATTTGACTGTCTGTGTTCTCCTATGTGTTTATACTTTATCCAGATAAGCCTGCTCGCCTTTCTATTCCTTTTTAATAGTATAATTTTTCAAAGATACAATTAAATAGTGACCTGGAATACTGCTTCGATCTGCTGAAGCTTAGCCATGACCTCTTTCCACTGCTGAGTGTTGTGATACAGCGCTGCTAGAGAGGGCAAACCTTCAATATCTTCGGCGGGGAGCAGTTTGAAAAAGTTTTGGATTTCGGAGATCTTTTCCACACACCTTTTTTTCAACCTAAATTAATAAAAAATATATAATTTGTCCTTACTTAATTAAAGCAACAAATTCATATGTGTGAAATTAAGGATCGGTCAGTTCCAAAATTAAGTTTTTTAGTAAAATTTTTAGGATTAAAAATCATTTCTAAATCTTGGTTCCTAAGGTTTGTAAACATATAAATAAGGAAAATTAACTCTCAACAAAGCCAAAGTATTGGCAAAAATAATAAAAATTTCACATTATTACCCGAGAGTCCATCTAAGAAACCATTGAAATAATTAAAATTTAAAAATGATAATAACTTTAACAAAGAGACAGCATTAAACTTTCAAGAAGCTAACAACCAGTCCTGATGAAGTCTTTTTGATAGTGTCACATCCAATGAGAACAACAACACTGAGCATCCTTCTCCAATGGATGGTTTGCAGCCCTGTTACCAATAGGATAGCAAACAGCACGTATCTCAGTTTCAGCCAATCATTGGCTGTCCAATGATCTTGTCCATCAAACGAGCAATCTTAGACTAAAAAGAACTCAAATATATGAAACCGGTTTTGCGACGGTTAAATGGAATGAATGACATACTGAGCTATCTGAGTGTCCCAGAAGGCTTTGATGGTAATCAGCTGATTCTGTTGGAACTTCTTTGTCGCACTTGCCGTTGAATTTAGCAGGTTTGCATTTTCCCTAGAAACATTAAACTCAATTAGAAGTAAAGTTTAAATAAGTCAACAAGGCTGATTAATCTAATTACTCTTTACGCTGAAATAGCTTAAAAATTACCAGCCTAAATATTTGTCAAATGTTCCCTGGAAATGTCCCTGGAAGGACCCAATGGCCCCTAACTTTGAGGATAAGAAGCAAAGCATCAGTAAAAAGAACATTTTATGGGTAATATCAACCACTTCACGGTTCGGTTTTACTTTCTAGTCTGGGCGCTGAAAAGATTGGGTTTTTATCTTATAACTTAGATTGAAATTTTACATAATTATAAAATTAACTGTAATAACCACAAACATTTTAAACAAATAATTTACCATACAATTTTATTTTTACAATTGGTTAAAACATTTGCCCAAGTTAAAATGGAATTTGTATCTACAGCAGTTTTCATCTCTAAAACTGTTTGTTCACCATTTTTGAATGACAAATATTGACTACAATATTTAATAGGATAATAGAGAAGGGAGTTTATCCAAAAGTACTCAAACAAATCAAAGTCGTTCCAGTTCCGAAAATAATGAATACTAGTTATGAAAGCTACAGACCCATATCGATCATACCCACCATTTCAAAGTTATTTGAACTACTAATGTATAACCAGATCTATGATTATTTTGAAAACAATCAGATCTTTACTAATAGACAGTTTGGGTTTTAGCTCGAAAAAGTACAAATGATGCTGTTACTGGTTTGGTAATAGATGTAGTAAAAATATAGAGAACAAAATTAGTTTGTTTTCGGTCGTTTGACATGTCAAAAGCTTTTGATACTGTCAATCATTGTATATTACTAGAAAAATTAAAATTTTACGGTTTTCAAGAAAATTCTATTGCACTAATCAGTTCATATTTAAAAAACAGGGAACAGTTTGTTAGTTTTCAAAACAAATTATCTCACGGAAAAGTATAGATGTAGGTGTTCCTCAAGGGTCATCTCTAGGGCCTCTACTCTTTGGGTGAAAATATGAACAGTTTTCTTTATGCAGATGACTTGGGTTTAAATGTGTGTTCTGAATCTAAATATCAAATGAATCAGATCTTACAAAATGCTACAAAGTTAATTTCTCAATGGTGCACTGCAAATGGACTATGTCTAAATTTAAATAAATTGCACGATTTGAAATTAGTTTTCAAACGGCAGCCCTTTGAAAGATGTAAACTTCTAAAATTCCTCGGAATTCATTTAGATGAAAACTAGATTGGAAGGATCATATTAGTATAACAGCAACTAAATTATCTAAGGGTCTATATTGTTTTAAGAAGACTGCAAGGTTGTGTAACACAAGATATATTGATTACTGTCTATTATGCACGGATACATAGTTTATTAAGCTATGGAACACTAATATGGGGTTGTCAATCATATACTAAAAAAGTTGTTTATATTACAAAAAGGACCATTAGACTAATAAGCAGTGTTAGTTCTAGAACTCATTGTAAACCTTATTTCAAACATTTCAAAATTTTAACACTACCGCAATTTACATACTTCAAGTACTTGTATACGCCAAAACTAATTTAGAAAATATTTCAAACAACTTAAACAATCAACATAATTATGAAACAAGAAATAAAACACACAGACAGTGTTTTGTAACTCTAAGTGGAGACAAACATTCAATATATGACAGCAAAGTTGTTTAATAATCAGTGGAAGCCCGAACTACAATAAACATTTTTAAATCTAGAATAAAAAATTATCTTATTCAAAATGTCCATATACAGTAGATGAAATTTTTGCAAGTAAAATATTTCTATGTAATCTATATTTATAAAGGCTTTGTCCTGACTGACTGACTCACTCATCATCGCCGAGCCAAAACTACAAGGCCTAAGAGTTGAAACTTTGCACACCTGTTTGTGAGTAGCCCAAAACCACCCACTAAGAAACGGTTTTCTAAAATTTTGATTTTTAAGGGTGGTTTTGAGGGGTGAAATTAAGCAAAATTGGGTCGTTAATGCGTCTGTACTATTTGACCGCTAGCACCTAAGGTGATCTGATCTTCAATCTGATGAAAAATTAGTGTGTGAAATTATCTACAAGTTTTATATCAAACATTTTTTATCTCTCACGCTTACAGTTATTGAGCTAAATGTAAAACTGGTCACTTGGCCCAGTTTCCCCTACGCCTTACCCTATGACCCCCTCTTCTATCCAGTTGCTGCCTCTGGGTAGGTAAAATTTCAGATAACGATGTCCTGTTAATGTACTATTTAGGCCTTGCAGAATACTTTATTTATTCAACGCTTATCCGGACTAAGATACTTACCTGTCGCGTTGAAACAGTTATATTACTGTTCTAGAATGGTTATAGTGTGGTTATATGTTCAAATTCTTCAATACTGCACCTGTACTGTACTTCAATGTGGCAAATTAAGAATTCTAAAGATGTGAATGATTATTGGTAATTTCTACATGCTGAATTAAAAGTATAAGCATTGGTAAAGGCTGCTGGTGTCAAATTTAAAGTCTAATGCTTGAGTGTTTTATAAAATTATCCATAAGATGACTATTAAAGTAAAACAGTTTTACGGCAGAACGTACTATTTGACGAGATCGAGTATTACCTTACGATTCAGCTTATTAGCAGCAGCAAATAGTTTAAAATTAGTTTTAATTTAAAGGCATTTTCAAAGATATATTATAATTAGCGGGTCTAACCTTAATTTTTGGAACAAATTAGTTTAAAATATACATTTTGCCCAGCCTAACCTAATCTATTTCCATAAAATAAGACTTTGGTCTGTACATTGCAATTAATCCACTGGTGGTTATTTGGGTTTATATACTTTGCAAAACCGAAACTGCATGGTAAAAAAAACTCCTGTCTGTTTGTCCGTCTGTAACGCTTTTAAGGAATCTTGGACCGCTTATATAACTGAAAATCGGCAAAGCTATGGGGCGAAACTTTGTTCAAGGGCTTAGCCATTACGAGAGTGTGTCATTAACTATATTTTATACCCATACGCGTCAAAAAATAAATGGTTTGGCACTAAAGTGGGCACTGCTGCGTTTAAAGTTATCTTGGACCACTTATAACTGGAAATCGCCTGAACATATGGTAGTGAAACTTTGTTTAAGGGTTTAACCCATTACGCAGTGTCATTATCTATATTTTGTATCCATACAATGCACCGTTGGACCAAAGTGGGCACTAAACACGTTTTACGGCATACTGGACCGATAATAACTGAAAAATCTGCTGAAGCTATGGTAGTGAAACTTTGGTTAAGGGTTTAACCCATTACGCAGTATGTCTTTAGCTCTTTACAATATGGGTACCCACTAAGAAAGAATCTTTCAAAATTAAAAAATTTAGATGAGTTTTTGGGGCTGAATTTATGGAAAACTACCTCAGAATTTCTTCACTTTGACACATTCAGAGCACTGGGAATTTCTTCCTTAGACATTCAGAGCACTGGGAAAATTTCTCTCTTCCACATTCAAGGCACTGGGTAAAAATTAAATACTTTTGAACTGTGTGCGATAAACGCACCAAATTTTACAGGCCTTTTCAATGGTCTATAAACTACTTTTCTAATTAGTTGTTGGTCCGATAGCCATTAGGGTGTGACCAGTTGGGTGTTAGTAGAACGGATATTGCAGATGGCTATAGGACATGTATATCGTTGAAAAGGTATTTTTTAAACACAAACAGCGTCGAAAACAGCATTTCTGAAATTGACCAATCAAAGGTTATTGTTGTTTAAAATGTCAAACATTTTAAATTTTAAACAATAGCTTTTGTTAATAGTTTGTTGAAAATTAAGT
This sequence comes from Matsumurasca onukii, assembly GCA_018831715.1. NCBI lineage: Eukaryota > Metazoa > Arthropoda > Insecta > Hemiptera > Cicadellidae > Matsumurasca > Matsumurasca onukii. Next base: position 19,676,435 of record CM032062.1, on the reverse strand, counting down.
TGCAGGATCATTTTGATAAAAAAAATACCTATTAAACGATATACAACACCGCAGTGTTAGTTCATATGGCTGGGCATTTGTATTGGGAGGTGGGAGAACGCTTCTTTTCACTCCACACTGTCTGCAGAACAGCCAGCCCAACGAACCTCATACGTAAAGTGTGGTTAAATCCTAAAAGTAAGAATCAAAAGAACAATCACTACCTTCTGTCCATATATTTGCAACATTGTTTCTGAAACCAACCAAGGTACGAGTAATTCAGGCCAATTAAACTAATCTTGACACATAGTATTGGTTCAAATGCTACAGAAAAATGCAGGAATTTTATTTTAGACTACTAGAACGCTGGCACCTATGAATTAAGCCGCATCAGCAAAGGTTCCTGGCCATTTTGACTTTATTTAGCATCATCAGTTGGCACTTGCTATAAAGGCTTCATGCTACAATTATTCTACTCAATTTACCTGTGGCATTTTGTTTCCTTTCTCTTTTTTTGTTCAGCTGGTTTTGCCTAGGTTTGGTTCCGTTTTGTTAAATAATTTGTATGGTTAAGCGGAGATATACCAAATCCTTTTATGTAGTGCTTAACTTTTAGTAGGTTTTAAAAAATTGCTAGCTTAATTTGGGTTGAGCTATCTATATAAAAAATAAGACTTTTGTCTGTACATTGCAATGAATACATAGGTTTTTGTTATTTGTTTTTTTTACACTTTGCAAATACGAAAATGACGCCAGTAAAATTCGCCTCTTTGTAGCGTTTTAAGGCAAATTGGACTGCTTATAAAATATAAATCAAAATTTGCTGAGGCTGTGGCGGTAAAACTTTATTTAAGGGTCAAGCCAATATGCAGTACTTCTTTAGCGTGCATTATATCTGTCGCGTACTGTCTTTAGTAAGTGTTATATCCATACAAAATCCACAAAATAAATGGCGGGGACCAAAGTAATTACTGAACAAGTTTTAAAGCATATTGGACCGCGATATAACTCAAAATCGGCTGAAGCTATGGCAATGAATCGTCATTAAAAGGTTAAGCCCATTACAAAGTGTACCTTTAGCAACATTTGATACCCATATATAGTATCCTCAAAGTAAATATGGCAAACTCCCAAAGCGGGCTCTAAAAACACTGGAGCGGCGGAGGTAACTATGAATTTCACAAGGTAGCCCAACACCGATTAACACTTATATGATTTCCGTTTGTTATTACATTTTAATCCATCGTTTTTGGTTATAAAGCGTTACTAAACTTTGTAAAGACCGAACAGATATTATAAAATTCTTCCCTGTCTGTCTGTCTGTAACTTGATTTTAAGCCATTTTGGAACTCTTATAACTCAAATCATCAACTGAAATGATCGATTGAAAATTTATTTATGGATTCAGCTCAAACACATTACACAGTGTTGTCTTCATCTATAGAATATTTAATAATACATATAACATCAAAAAAGTTTGAATCTGAAGCATGGCTGTGATAATGCCTTTAATCACCCGTGGGTAATAGAGCACAAAAGCTAAGGCCAAAGGCTGAAGCGGGTAGTAAGGAGTAAACTAGAGCTAAAATTAGTGATTTAGTGTAACAAATATTGCAAAGAAAATTTGTTTTATTCATTCCAGTGACGCTTTAGCTTAAGCTGCGATGTCGGCCTGGTTTTGTATTAAACCTATAAAATGGTGAACTCATGGGAAACAGTACTAATTTACCAAACAACACAAAATTGATTTTTTTAAAACATTTAGGTAAATAGAATCACAACAATTCAATATTTAAATCCGGTAGCGTGCATTATGAGGGTATTGTCAGCAGTCGTAATAGTAAGTAATCTGACTTTTCTTTTTTATAGTAATAAAACTAGCTGTACCCATTAACCATCCACGGATAAAATATTATAGTATCATGACTGTAAAGCCTTTTGTACAAAGGCAGGCTGTTGCTCGGGTAGCCTACTGAAATTAAACTACCGCTCCCTTCCTTCTTCCTTCATTTTGAAATTGGGCTTCAAGTTATGCCTTAAAAGCGTTATCAGTGCCCACTTTGGTTCCTCGTCATTTTATTTTGTGTGATGTTGTATGATACAAAATATAAGTAAAGACACACTGGCGTGAGTGGGTTAAACCCTTAAACAAGTTTTACTACCATAGTTTCAGCCCGATTTTCAGTTATAAAGGTCCAATATGCCTTAAAAGTTATCAGTGCCCACTTTGGTCCCTCGTTATTTATTTTGTGGATGTTGTATGAAACAAAGTATAGGTAAAGACACACTATTGTGGTAAAACCACCGATATATAAACTACTATAACATAGCTGTGTGTATATTTTAAGAAAATTGCAATTTTAAAATAGGCCTAAACAAAAAAAGGTTTTCTATATATCCTTAGAAAACAATTTAGTTTGCCTGTTAGTTTACCTTATGGGTGTTGTATGAGTATGAAATATAGCTATAGATACACTGCGTGATGGGCTTAACCCTTAAACATAGTTTGGCATATAGTTTTAGCCAATTTTGACTTATAAGTGGTCCGAACGCTTAAAAGCGTGTTCAGTGAACCCTCGCCATTTATTTTTGGATGATGTATGGGTATTAAATACAGCGAATGCACACTGCGTAATGCTAAACCCTTAAAGGAAGTTTCACGCATAGATTATTAATTTTGAGTTATAAGCAGCCCATTATGCAAAACGTTACAGACTGACAGACAGGATTTTTTGACACCAGTTTCGGTCTATCCAAAGTATATAAGCACCAAATAACCAAAACCGATGGATTCTTTGCAATTTACAGACAAAAATCTTATTTTATTTATATAGATAAGTGTTAGCTACCTTGTGAGTCATAGTTACTCCCGTTCCGACCGTTTTTTGAGGATGTTATATGGACCTAAAGTTTAGCTAAAGACACACTGAGTGATTAGTTTAACCCTCAAACAAAGTTTCACTGCCATAGCTTCGTCCAATTTTGAGTTATAGCAGCCATTATGCCTTAAAACGTTACAGACTGACAGACAGGATTTTTTGACACCAGTTTCGGTCTATCCAAAGTATATAAGCACCAAATAACCAAAACCGATGGATTCTTTGCAATTTACAGACAAAAGTCTTATTTTATTTATATAGATAAGTGTTAGCTACTTTGTGAGAGTCATAGTTACTCCCGTTCCGACCGTTTTTTTGAGGATGTTATATGGACCTAAAGTTTAGCTAAAGACACACTGAGTGATTAGTTTAACCCTCAAACAAAGTTTCACCGCCATAGCTTCGTCCAATTTTGAGTTATAAGCAGCCCATTATGCCTTAAAACGTTACAGACTGACAGACAGGATTTTTTTGACACCAGTTTCGGTCTATCCAAAGTATATAAGCACCAAATAACCAAAACCGATGGATTCTTTGCAATTTACAGACAAAAGTCTTATTTTATTTATATAGATAAGTGTTAGCTACCTTGTGAGAGTCATAGTTACTCCCGTTCCGACCGTTTTTTTGAGGATGTTATATGGACCTAAAGTTTAGCTAAAGACACACTGAGTGATTAGTTTAACCCTCAAACAAAGTTTCACCGCCATAGCTTCAGCGGATTTCGAGTTATAAGCGGTCTAAAATTCCTTAAAATCGTTACAAAGTGCCCACTTTGGCCCTCATTTATTTTGTGGATGTTGTATGGGTATAAAATATAACTAAAAGACACACTGCGCCAATGGGCTTAACCCTAAAGCGAAGTTTCACCGCCATAACTTCAGTAGATTCTGAGTTATAAGCGGTCCAAGATGCCTTAAAAGCGTTACAGACAGACAGACAGACCGACAGACATACAGAAATTTTTGACACCAGTTTGGTCTATGCAAAGTATATGAACACCAAATAACCAAAAACTGATGGATTCTTTGCAATGTACAGACAAAAGTCTTATTTTATTTATATAGATTATGATTATGTATTCAGAGTTGTTATGAACTTAGTACTAATAAACTTTATAGTGACGATTGTTAAAACATTGTAAAAAATGTCTTCAGCAATAAAGTATTCTTATTCTTATTGTTAAAAGATGATAAATACAACATAAAAACGCATATGAAACCTTTTTAGCCAAATAACTTTAAACAAAATAAATTAAATAATAAAAACCATTTATGTACCCTAAAGCTATGGTTTCCTAGAAAGCGGTAACCGCTACGTTACGGCTGTAATATGACGGTGAGTTTTGTTTTCAATGTCATCATATGAGAGTAGTTTCCTAGAAAACGGTAGACGTAAAGTAGCGGTGAAAACTAGTTAAGGGGTTTCTCGCCAGGTGACACATATTGTTGTGTAAAGTCTTGCTTGTTCATTACTATATACGTTAATCAGATTTGACAACTAGAATAAACAACATGTCAAAAGTTGTTTCTGTCTACGTCTGTTTAAATATTGTGTTGCGTCCACCGTCAAAGTTACGTTCACCGTTACTTTTTTTCTAGGAAACCATAGCTTAATCAGTTTGAATATACATTACCAGATTGTCAAAACATCACATAACCTAAAAAGTAAAATTTAAAACCTGTTTTTGCATTGATACAAACAATTTAAATAAAGCTTGGCATCGCGGCCCTCAAACAAAATCTGGAAAAATTAATTTGGGCTTACAGAGAAAAAAAACACTAATTATATAAGCAATAGATGTTTATCATAAACAAGACTCCACTGCTCACCATCACCATTCACCATCATAGCCACTGTCACTCATTGTGCAAACCAATACGTGGTGTGTCACAAGCCTAATGGTGACAAGCTTACTCTCCGCGGCGACAGTAGAGGACTAGCATTGAAATAGGTAGTGCTACATCCTAGCGGACATCGAACACAACAGGGCCGGCAAAACCAAATCCTGCAGGTACTTTCGGGCAAATCATAATTCCACAAATGGATGTACCGAGTACACTCTGGCAAAACCGCCAAGTGGTTAACTATAGGTGAGCGTGTTACCTAAGAATTATTTTACATAAGAGGGTGTAGTAACGACTATAAATTTACTTACTTGATAGTATTCATTGAATTAGTCCACTTCTCTCTTAAATCTTGCACTTCTTTCACTAGTAGCATTTTTTTCCTTCAGTTGATTCTTTTCATTTTTTTATAGGGCAGCAATCATCCTTTTTGTTCCACTTCATACTTAATCTCATCCAGCATTTTCGGTCATTTTGCCTCTTTAGTTGAGAATTCTGCCATTTTGGTCTGATGTACCCTTGATAAATTATCATATTTTCGGGTAATCTTTTCGTAATCCTAAAAAAAATCAAGAATATTAAAAGGTTTCACTAATAGAGAAACAAAGGAGTATATTCAAAAACTACAGCATTTTGACTAGACATACATTGTTTTATAAATCATTCATTTACCCACTTTGTCATTTTGTTTAAGAAGAAAGCTTTTATCCTCATTACGGCTTAAACAAAAAAATTTGTAGTCATTTTGATTTGTAAACTGCTATTTTTGACACATTATAAGTTCCACTTTTATTCCCAGGGAAGTAAAGGTTAGTTTTTATTACTTTTTAGTTTGTGGGAAGAAAGGATAAGTTTAAAGATTTATAAGTTGTAGGGACATCAGATGTTTCAGTGAGTTTGATTTGAAACTTACCACTGGGCTAAAGTTAAAGTTTCTTAGGAAGCGGTGGCAGCTTTTCCATAACCAGTTTTTTACCATTGGCATCTGTTTTAAATGAAATAATATGGAAGTGGCTTTTATTCTCTATTAGAACGAAAATTCTTTGGGAGTTCAAATTCTTTGTTCTTACGCTTTGTCTCTTATTGAAGAGCCATATAAAACTCTATTGTATTATCCCTCAGTGCTAATTCATGGCTGCTTCAAGTCTGGCTCTCTCAATTATTTCCAGATTTGCTTGCAAAAGTTTCAGTTTTTGATTATTGCTGTTTGAGGTCAGCTTCAATTGTTGGTGTTTGTCTGTGTTCAATTTTCTGTACAAAATAAATAAAATCCACATAGAAAATTTGTTAGACTCAAAAAGTTAAAACACATCAGCGACAGAGGTGCTGGCAACATATTTTGCTGGCACTGTAAAAATGTTACAACAAGTATATTTTTTTAAAGCAATTAAATTTCACCCTCACCTATTACCTGAATATGTAAATTGGTTAGGCTGCAATAACTAAAAAAACTATCAAAACTAATTTTATACATTTTTAAGACAAAATTGACTTTCACCAAATTATGATTTCCGGTTTCAGGACCTATTTGAAGTTAATTACCTTCTTTGTAGCCTGGAGGGCACCAGCGCACCACATCCAGCATCTAAGTTTCATCAGGATCTCAGGCTATAAAGAAGGTAATTGACCTTCACCCTGAAATTGTAACCACTTAAAAATCCAAGGGTACTATTATGTTTGAAATTTTAATACAGGGTAATTTAAATACTTTGTTCTCTTTACAGTATAAAATACAAGCTGTTTTGCTAATTGGTTAGTGTTGTTTTCTTTTTTACATAGAATTTTAGGTGCAATTCAAAATATTTTGATTTGGGACCACTATGAAGTTGAGCTCTACTAAACAACATAAAACCAGGTTTGAACCAAAAGTTGTGTGATGAAAAACAACCACAGGTCTAATTGTATAGCCTCTTCTTTGTTAAAAGTCATTTAAAATACCAAGCTTAAGAATCTGGACAAGCATTGTGCAAAACTTACCTTAATACTTGTATAATTGGTTTAGGACATCTTATTCTGAAGCCCTTGGCAAGTGCCCATCCAGATCGGCTCTTGTACAGTGGCTTCCAAATGGTCTGTGTTACTTTCCTCAACATTTTGCACTTCCACTGCGTTTGTCTCATTAACGTCTCCCTCACTGCTGCCAACTCATCACTTTCCCTTCTGTCAGCTTCCATCTCTACAATTGGTTTGTGAATAGAGGTGCAGTCATCTGCAGTTACTAGAGACTCATCTGCACCGTTACTAGAACCATCTGCACCGTTACTAGAACATCTCGTCTGTGCAGCCTATATTTCGAGACAGTACTAGGCATGTTCCGTGGGAGGAAGTTTGAACTCATGCAGAATACTCGGCATGTCAGATAGTAGATCACCAACAGAAATAGAGCCTGCAATGCATAAGGACATTGTTGAAATTAACAAGATAGATTGTTAACTAGTTCTTAAAAGGACTTAACTGGAGCATCAAGCTGAAAACTAATTGAAATCAATACAAGGTGGTCAGATAGAGCATAGAGCAGCGTTTTGATGTTGCAGAGATTTTAACATGAGGAAATTGTGCTAACGATGTTTTAATTAGATAAATGTACTAAAATGTGAATTGTTTTGCTCTTGAAGCATAGTTCCCTTAGTGCTGCTGCATATAAAATAAATACAGTTTAATTAAAAATAAAACTTTTGAAAATTTCAAGTTTTTGTTAGAGTTTTAATGGACAAGTTTTTAGTTAAAATTTAGGATGGACCTATGTAGCCTAATATGCTACTTCTACTGTTTTACAAAATAAGCCTTTTCATTTTGTTATTATCAAGTCTGGCCTTTATATTCTAGAGACAGTTGAATATTGTAAACAAAATAAAATTCATGCTCAACCCTAATAACACACACACAACACTAGACGTCATTTTATGAGTGGAAGGCATAATTTAGAACTCTTCAACAAGAAAACATCCTATGCTGGACCTAAATTTTTGAAGTACTTGCCTCAAAAAATTAGAAACGAAAAATGTGTTAAAAATTTTTTGTTTAGAGCTTGTATATTCTATTGATTATATGCTACTCATTTGCAGAGTTTCATGAAAATAATTAATATTTAGTAATCTTATTTCTTTTTTGTTGGAATAGCCGATAGTTTAGTTTAGTATCCTTAGGGAAATAGGGAAATGTATTTTATTTTTGTTTAATTATAACTTATGTCTGATTCCGTATTTGTTTGTACAAATTCAGTTAGTACACTTGAGTCCCGCTAATCCGTCCCCTTTAATCCGAAAATCCGCCTAATCCAAACACTGTTAGGGGGAAAAATTTATAAAACTGTTGAGTAAGTAATAAAACTAGTAAATTCCAAGTTATGTCATATTGTATGTGTTTAATAACAAACCAACACTCATAATGTCGCGCAGTATACGCGCAGGTATGCGCTCAAAAATAGCTTGGAACAAAACACACCGACAGTATGAGTACGATAACACGGTGAGTCATCGTACGGATGACCGTACTGTTTTGTACCTGGAATTTCAGCCTCGGCGGGGGTGGAAAGGTCAGTGTTCTGGTGTTACGCAAGTAAGCCCTACTTCCGCAGCCATCTGTATACTGCCCGTGTACGTTTAATTTTGCAGAGTACTGCAGGATTTATTTCTAACATTTATACATAAAATAGTTCTCAAAGTCAATATATGACCTTATAAGGTCAATATATAATACATGCACAAATATATGCTAAAATACACCTAATCCAAACAGGATCGGTCCGATTAGTTGGATTAGCGGGACTCTAGTGTATTATGAAATATATTGTAACAAAAAATATCGATTTAGATAGAATGAATGAATATATTGAAAATAAAATGGCTATTCTGTACATATTGAATTAGAATTTTTGAAATTTGAAGTCACCACGAGGAAGGTATCAAACTTTGGAAAGAAAGTGTCAAAGTATCAGTGTCAAAACAATGGAGTTTCTGCTGTACTTACTATTTAACATCTGCAACATGTTTTGAAAACCATTTCACACCACAATAATTCTGAAGAATATTTTACTCCATTAATACATTCAAGGACTTCTAAATCTCAAGATACGCTACTATTTAGCCCATGCTATATAATCCTGACGTCCGTTTAGTAATACAAATATATTGATTTCTACAACTAGCAAAAGTGCTCATATAAAACCCAAGAAACAAATAATACTCTGACAACATAAACAATCTAAAAATAATTACTAGGGGTGGACAGGATTAAACATTTCCCTTAGGGATTGAGCAAGAAACATTTTCTTGCTTGAAATCGAGAAATTTTGGTAGGACTAAAAGCAATTTACTCATTCAAATTATAAAGAAATGGTTTAAAATTAAAAGTTTATTATAGTAAGAAAAACTTACATTTACCTACAAAACACAATCTTGTGTTCCAATCATGTGTTTGAAAAGCAATGTGTATGTTACAGCATGATTGTGATTTGATATTAATGATTAATATCGATATTACCATATTACAGGGTGGCCACAGCCTGATTGATATAAAATTCCGCATATTTCCGGTTTTCCGCGGTGATTTTGATTTTTCACGCATATTTTTACGTAGTTTTTTAGAGATAAGTAACAGTGTATCCCATAAAATCTGTAGTTTTTACATTAAATTATAAATTTGATAAAAGAAATTAGTAATAAGCCTTAAGTAATACATTTCAGAAATACTTAGGGTGGCGTTGCTTGCGTGACAGCTTGACCTTGGTGTCTGAAACTGGTTATAACTAGGTTTATGCGGGGTGGAGGTAAACAGCTGATCAGTCACTTCCCAGTACGCACTGTGAGGATATCTATTTACAGTAGTTCTGAAAACATTGCTCCTTTGAATGCATGATACAAACAGGGGTTGTGGAAGTATAGTATATTGCAACTGATATCTGAAGTTTCATGAAAAACAGGCGGACTCTTAATAAATTTACAAAAATCCACATAAAATAGGATAGACAACTTTTATCAAACATATATTATTCGGTTATTATGCGAGGCTGATGTCGGACTTTCTTCTCCCCTTTCAGGGATGCCGTATGTTTTACGTAGTGGCAGTACTATATAAACCCTTTGAGCTACGTTGGCATTTTCCAGCCACCGAACCGCACAGAACTTCAGAGGAAACACCTTGGATCCAGTTTCCAAAGTGTAAAAACCTCTTGGCTGGAGTGTCCTAAAAGATTGTAAAGGGGCTGTGAAGGCAACTATTTCCCACTTAGTTACTATCATAGCCTTTTAAATGCATTGTGTATTACCACATGTAGCCCACAGCTTCCAAAGTCTAGTAATGTTGTAGAGTTGTTATCTTCTTCTTTTAATGTAGCTTTTAACTCTCAAAAAAACGCTTCGTTTACGTTCGGACCATCCATCGGCACCTGCAGAAGTTTCTGCCTGTTAAGAGGTTTGATTGATGATAGGAACGCCTCCAATAAATCACATGCGGCAGATTTTGTCAAAAAGGCAGACGTTAGATGCCTGGTGCAAACCATTCCTTCTCCGGCGTCCCAAAACCGAACAACAAGATCCATCTGTTGCCTTTGACTAACTTTGTTTAGAGATGATCAGAGGACCACAAAAACCTCGCAGTTAGTAATTTTATCGACAAGTTTTATATTGAAGTGAGGAGCTAGACCATAGATAGTAGTAGGCGATTTTAGTTCTTTGCAGTTCCATCTTGAAGCAATCTGCTGTCAGAACAAATGTTGACATCCCTCCCCGCTCGCATGTTCTGATGTGTAAAACAGTTTCCATACACCAAATTTCTGCTTTGGTAACATTTTAGTTTAGAAGAAATTTCTTCAATCCCTTGGGTTGAACTCGAACAGCTGTTGAAGTGTCAGAATGCGACTGGCTGCTCCGGCCAGTTGAAGCCGTGAATACGGTTCGGGAGGATCGATACAAGCAGAAGAAACAGCAACGCGGAGGGTGAGCTTATTTGCACGTTGGTAACGGACGACTGAGAAACGTATGTCAGTCCTGGGGATTGTTGAAAAGCTTCCACTTTAGCTCTATGTTTCCTACCCCGCATGTGGCTGGTCAGCGCTTGGCGTCCCATGCTTGGCAACTGTATTACTGCAGCTGGACAAAATCTACAGAGCTACACATCACCGTCAACTTTCTTCAGCCAAGTTTTCAGTTCCGGGTCTAAGAGCCAGTTTTCTTGAAATGTGGTTTTCCGTGCTTTTTCGACATATCTATGAAATAATGTATCCTATCAATACAAATTAAACAGTAGCCCGCAAGTTAATAGAGCCATAAAATCGTTTTATGTTTTTTTTTATTTATTTAACCATAATCACCGTTAGAATTAGTTATTTAATTACAAGTCTAATTAATTATTTGTTGTTAAAAAATACCAAAAGGGCCAATAAATAATTTATTTTTACACAATTGTTTTTCATCTTCAAATTTCTTATTATCGTAGTTTTGTGCCATTTAATTATGTGTGCAGAATGTTAAGTAATAAAGGTATTATATCGTTGAATTGTATTGTTGTTGATTAATTTAGTACTGTAGTTTTAACTGCTTCAGTGTAACTGGTTTTATGACTGTATTAAAACGTAAAAAATAATAAAAAATAAAATAAAAATAATTACATAGTTAAATAATCTTTCAAATGAGGCATGAAACGATATTTTTATCTCAATACGGCTGAGTTATAGGGTTTTCGCTATTACATTAGTTATAAGGGCTTGCAACTAATATGTTGCTTGAGCCATTGAACAATCATAACTTTTCTCAATGACGAATGAAATGAATATTATAGATCTTAATTTGTATAAGCTAAATAGCTAATTTATTACTGAATAAATTTGAAGACAAAAATTTTTAAGACCAGAACCGGGTTTGTCTTAAAATTTTAATACAGGAAATTAAAATTAAAATTTTCAGTATTTAAATTCTGTTTGTAATATTCCAGCTTGTTGATTTAAAGTCACTATTTGACAGTCACATGTTTGGATAAACATTCAGATTTAAGTACTATTTATCAAGGCAGAAATAGTTGGGCGGATGGTGTAGTGGTGAGCATAACTGCCCGACAGCAGGAGACCGGGTTCAAATCCGGTTGGGTCTAAATATTTTGTCTTCAAATTTATTCTGAAATGAATATTATAAGCATTAGGCTGCGTGTATGCGTGCCTGTCAATAATGCGGGGTGATATGATGTCCAGCTTGCAATGTGACAGGAGTCAGGACTGAGCAGCAGTAGACTGCTGGCGAGGGTGGGAGGCGTGGTTGGAGGGTGGATGTAGGTGAAGGGGGGCGCCACAATGCCATGTGTACTTTGTGCAGTCGCCTCAGTCTCAGTCAGTACTCAGTAGGCCTATACACTCAATGCAAAAGTTGCATGGTGGAACCACTACACACACCGCGTAACAAACAACTATGAACTATTATTGTCCACATAGCTAGAGTTTACAATGCTCACGTATATTCCTTGGTGGGCAGACAATTCATGGACACAAAGAATTACCGTATCATACAGCAATTGAAATAAACTATAAATTATATGTAAAATCGCACTTGGTTAAATGGTTTTAGATTAATGTAGACTTGCCTACCAACAGAGCGATGATACCATCACTTCCTATAACACCCTACCTGCGCCTATAGCATCAATAATTCCATCTTTGACTATATCAACTAACATTATTTAATACTATTTTATCAAATTTGTGGATTTTCTTAGCTTTGAATCAATATACCAAAGGTTTGCCGCTTTAATCTTGGATGTTGAGGGCTCCAATTTGTAACCCATGGCAGTTAATCGTTTTCTAGATCTGTTATTGATTTGGCAAGGCCTTGTTCAACTCATCATACTGCAAATGATCTCCCGAAGGCTTCGTAGATTCATGCATATAACTTTGTCACTACCAGCCAAGTGTGTGTTCAGATTATTCTCAGCTACTTTCAGTTCCTGGTTGTACTGGTGGAAACTCAGTCTTGATTACATTAATTTCTTTCATTAATATTGTGATTTACGTGATAAAAGCTGTTGAAGTTCAAACCTGTGAATAGATGATAAATTCTTGGACGGTTTTCAAGCAAGCGTGTCAAACTCTCTGCACAGCTGATTTCGAAGTGTGCAAGTTGTCAAGTTGTTGTCTGTTGTTTCAATTTTGGCGTGACTTATTGTTTTTGCTTTCAAATTCTTGAGTTGTACTTTAGGACAAAAAGCGATATCAGGAATTCAGCTCACTCTTAATCTCAAAGTTTTCTTGTAGAATAAGTTCCAAATCTTGGGACTCTTTAGCTATTTTGCTTAATATTTATGAACAATATTGAAACTATGTCTAGGTCCCTCTATCTCATTCACTTAGTTTAGAGTTTCATCTAAATCTATCCATGTGTCATCATTTGGTTGGTTCAAAAACTGTTTTCTTGTTAATAGTCAGTAAGAAGATAATTATACTAGGTCAAGTAATTTAGTTCACCAGAACGCATTAAAAATAATATGTTTTGCAGGCGTATTGAAATAGTACTAGTTAATAATCTTCAGTTACAACATGACTTCATTAGATAATGAACAAATTCATAACAAAACAAACACTTGAGTTTCTCAAAGAAAAACTTTAATTCATTAATAGCTTCAGCTTTCTTCAACCAGGGCTGAACATTGTGCAATACCCTGGAACATCATCGAAAAGTATCAATGTAGTTATTTTATAGTAAAGAAAAATGCAATGGTAATAATAACCTATAACTAATGGCTATCCTTCAGCCATGAACACAATCATCCTTTCCTTTAGGCCAGCCCCAGACTATCAAATACTATTCCCAATGATCTGTCTTTCACTTCTTCCTTTCTTTTAATACTATTTTAAAAATACAAGATAAGAAAAGTACTTACCGATCAAACAAAACACTCAAAATCACGATAAACACAGAACAGAAGGCTATAACTAGAATTCTTGATATAAAAGTGTTTAGTGCCGTAGTCGGGAAGCCCTGCGCTGTGCATATGTTTATGAAAATAGAGTGAGATTGCTAGTAGGGCAAGATGATCCAGTGGACAACTCATAAACTACAGTTCGTTAGGTATAGAATGGCCGGTGACCTTGAGATTTCCTGCTGGGGCCCGTTTCACGAAAGTCACAAGTTACATATTCACAATTTCACCTACATTTGTAAAATCTAGAAGAGTGACTTATGGATTTTAGCACTTTCAAATATAAACCTTCCAAAAGGTCAAAAGCGATGTTTTAACCCGGGAAAGTTCGCGGAAACCATGTTTATAAGCGATGTTTTTACCAAAAAGAAATAAACTAACTTAACTTTTGCTAACCTAACTTCACGATAACACCTTATTCAGAAGATAGGCCTATTTTGTTTGATCGCAATTTCTATCTTATTCTCGTTGACTTTTATCCATTGGTATGAAAGTAAGCAGCGGACACAAACGGGCTAGAGCATCAGACACTTGCTTAATGATTTTTGCTGGAGGACTTGTGCATTCTGAACTCCCCTACGATCGATAAAAGGACTGGAGCATAGAAACTCAATGCGCACTAAAATGTATCCACTGGTGACAAGGCTCGATTTTTGTTACTTGTCTCAAAGAATCACTAATAAAATTAAACAATAATCTTGCATTTCCTTCCTCATTCGAAATCTTTCAAAATTTTTCCTTCTTCCCATCTCCCAAAATTTAACTATCAGTCTTTCCCTGATTCTTGTAATTATCTTCTCCTCAACTAAGATTATGATAGCTGTACTATAACATTGTATAATTATCTTCTGTTGTAATATTCTGTTATATAATTCTGTATAATGTGAATTTGTGGAATAAACAATTTTGATTTTGAACTTCTAATATTTTCAACAGTTCATCCATTTGACTACATGATTATGTACTGTACTTATGAAACAAAAAAAATACTATTAAAGTAGGCTACTGGCTAAGTATTTGTAAACTATTTGTAACCTAACTCTAGGTTAATTTGAAGTGGGTGACCCGATACTAGTCTGCTGCTATAGAGTGCCGCGCAGCATGGCGTGTCTTCGTTAAGTAAAATAGTCACAACTTTTAAATATGTTAAAGCCACTTATAAAATATATGTTCAACATAAAAAATAAACTAACCTAACCAAACTTCGATAATAACTTATTCACCTAAGTTAAATTTGAAGCGGTGAAAAGCCATTGACAGATGGTGACAGTTGTCTCAGCGGTGCTCTCCAGCATAAAATAGTCCCAAATTTAAAGCCATTTTAAACCACTTATAAATAAGTTCCTTTTCCCAAAGCGAATTTATACATTTAGGAGCCTTCTCCACATGGTGTTAAATCAGTTTTAGCTCATGAAATCATAAGTCACTCTTCTAGACAAATATAAGTAACTTGTAGTTACAATTATCTAGTACAGGTGTTTCACAATTTTTCAACACTTGTTAAAATAAAGTCACAGTTGTAATTTTTTTTAAATTAAAGGTCACAAGTCACCAGGTTTTGTTGTTTGTTTATATTAGTGAAATAAGGTTAGGCATTGATTGAGCGAGGTGTTCAAAGGTGTTTACTAGTCCATTAAACAATCATGTCAATGAAAAGAAGGGAAGGTTACGTTTCTGAAGTATATTTTAGAAGCCAAAGACATCTTATTTGGTGCCTTTTCTGAAAAACTTACAAAAGAGCGACAAAACTAAAACATGGAAAGCTTTTCATGAAAATGCTTTGGCGTTAGGCATGGTGCCCTGCAACAAGGACTACATCTACACAAGACATACTTATAGGCAAAATCTAAAAATATATATAATGGTAGGTTTAATTTTAAGGTTGTTAAATATGGTTAGCGTTATAATCAAAACTGCAATGAAACACTAAAAGCGGTATTCTCAAATGTTCCTCAAATTGCCTTCCTCAAGGGCTTCTCCTAAGTTGAGGTGAGGGACCTCAAAGATTGAGGTCTCCTCAATCAAGTATATAGAAATCTTACAGGAAAAATAGTACCATACTCAGTCCTTTTTTAAACGTTTTAAAATTTGGATGACATTTCTTAAATACGAGTACTATTAGTTTATTACAACAAAAGATGTAGTGCCTTTACTGCTTATAAACATGCCCAAATTTGTTTTCAAAAGTAACAGTTTACACAAATATTTAGGCCTCTCATTACAGTTTCAAATCTGCAGACTGTTGAACAGCAGCTTTTGAAGTTATACATGAATAGGCTAACAGCGCGGTTAGCCTAATTATAATTAGTACTTGCTTGGTTCATCTCGTGCAGTGATGCCTTAGCGGCGACACAACACAGCAACATCAGGCACCCTCCCCCCTGGTCATTTGGACACGACCACCTACCTCCTTATACCCCGCTGACTGACTGACCTAAATTTTAATGCCCAATTATATTGCACTGCTTTCCAACCCATCCTCCGCCCGACCATAATGGCGTGGTGACGATTCGAGTAGTTGTAGCAAATAAGCGACGCCAGAGCCTGAGCCATGGTTAGTCATCCTCGCCTGTATGGACGCTTCGAGTCTAGTGTTACTGTCTACTTTGTATTCTCGTTATTCCTTATTTTGTAAGTGGGTAATACGTGCAATTAAAACAGCTACTGTATTAAAAAATCAAGTATAAGCTTTATGAGTTCAGCAAACTAGCAAGTTAGTTATATTTGGAAATAAAATAGCTTTTCATTTTTAAACACCCTAGTAAAGTCACTCAGTTCATATTATTGATTATTTCACGATAGTTCTTAATAAAAAAGTATAGAACCTGTATATTAGTCAATATTAGTCCTCACTCTGAAAACTCTAACAAAAATCTAACAAATACAACAGTATAACAGTATTAAAAATAGGATTTAGACAAACACTAAAAAAAGTTACCCACCTATCTACATAGGTTAAAAAATCTTACAGTTTAACAAGTGTAAACAAACTATTTGTGAAAACTACAAAATTAACTACAGTGAATATGTAACTTTTTACTAGTGAATAGGTGACTTTTTACTTGTTGTTACAAGTGTAGTGAATTTTGTTTGTGAAACACCTGTTATTTTATTTTCTCACAAGTCTGTAAAAATCTACTGGTGAATATATGTAACTTGTGACTTTCGTGAAACGGACCACTGGCCGCTTATGGCCCTGTAGCCCATCTCACGGCCATGCTAAACATAACGAACTGTATTTATCGATTGATAACGATGGCTCACCGGGCTGAAAATTACTACGTAAATAAAAGCGTTAAGTCGGTGTCTAGATTTGTATCCATATACTTGCATAGGACAAACTACTGTCCATGAAATGGCGTTTGTATTCTTCAGTGTGATGAAAGCTCAAGTTATTAGCGAGTTAAATACTTTGTTTATACCACAATCACAATCGCCATACTCTGCTTGAGATTTGCTACATTTTCCACATAGAAACACTCTACATAGAAACTGGTCAGAACTTATATCACAACTATAAAGAAACAGGTCAGGAATAACACAACAAACTAGATTCGTTACTTTGAAATTTATTTCTGCAGACATTAATTAACCTTCACTTGTAGCCAGCGCCTCCAGTCTTCCCTCCGGCGTTGCACGTTGTATTTTATCCAACAGGTGTTGTTTATGGGTTTAGAGTTTTAAAACACATTAAATCATTAAAACAAACCTTTATAGATACCTTTTATACTAAATCAACCTATTTACTATGACAATAGAGTAGAGGAAGTGAGTGCAGTTGCGTCGTTGTATTTCATACAACATGGTTATTTGTTTGTTTAACTGTTTTAAAGCGTTAAATAAATTAATCGCTTACCCAGAACAAATTCGGCATCATCTTCTATACCATCGTCGTCCTCACATTCACCTTCTATTTCACTTTCATCCGAAGAGATAATTGTCTTCCGAATTCGTCACTGAATACAGTTTCATTTCCAAACCTATGCGGCTGCATTAGTCTTCTTCGAACTATCATTGAGAATTCGGTCAATCTCACTCATATTAATTCTGTCCGACATTGTAAACACAATTGTAAGCAATAATAAAAAAAAACACACGCCTAGCGAAAAAAGCACCACACAAATTAAGATTTAAGGGGTGAATACAAAATTGATTTATAATTGAATGTACTGTGCTGCGTTCTGTCGAGAGATTTATTTTAATACAAACTATTTTATCAGTGAAAACACACTCTTGATTGTTATGAATATAGAACTGTTGTTGAACATTCCGTCGAATGAAGTGCAGAGACCGACTGAAGACGAGTGAAGAGGGGTCTGGCGGCTGGTTTGTGTGTGTGTGTTTATCTTATCTGGCACTGTTGCGATCTAAACAGCTGATACCCCTCACCAACCCCTCGCTGTCGTGTCCCACTATTCACTCTCTGTTGGTGTAGTGTGAAGACAAAAACAAGTGGCGTTAACACTTAACTACATGTGGCACTTTCTTCTTCCTGCGAAATCTCTCGATTGTTATCTAGTGATTAAGATTTCTTCTTTGGTCATAATACAGTCGTAAAAATGTAATTTTTGAATCTATCACGTTTGTATAATAATTTTATGTTTTTCGGTAATTTTCAAAATTCGCATAATTCCGGTTTTCCCGATGTATAAAATTCACATAATTTCGGTCTGTGGCCACCCTGCACATAATTAAATTTTGTAAATATTAGAGTTGTTTACATTAAAATGTCAAAATAATAACTTTTAAAAAATGTAAAATATTTAAACATTCCTAGTTTAAAATGTTCATTTTGATTTGTTTGCTAATTGGGAGATTTTATTCTAATTCAACTAGAAAACTGATCATTAATCAAAGTAAAATTATGAAAAAAATGAAATTTTTTAGAAATCCACTTTAACTATAAGATCTCCCAAAAATCCCTTTTAAACTCCCATTTTGCTAAACAAATTCTATCCACCCACAAAATCGCTACCGCTTCAAAATTCCCTGAACAATCCCTTCCATCCCCGAAAATCCCTCCCACTTGAAAAAATCCTGGGGATTTCCTACCCAATTTTCGGGATTTTATTTTTTGTTGGGAATTTCCCGATTTTGAACTTGTCTACCCCTAATAATTACTAATTATATTTAAGAAATAGAACACTAGGACAGGATATACTATTGAAAGGACTAGAAGGGAGAGCCATTTTTACAGCTACACATCTGAGTATGTTCCCCTTTCTATTCCTTTTGAGAGTATCTAAATCTAAAATAACTAGAAAAGCTTATTAAGGTAAATGTAAGACAGACTCACTTGGATTTATCTCAGGTATACTTGGAGTTATCTCAGGTATACTTGGATTTATCTCAGGTATATCTTGTTCCAATATTTTTCTATGTCCTCAATAGTATCCTCTACATCATTGCAAACTCTGTCCGGATTGTCTTCATCACAACTCATGTTAGATTCAGTTCCTGACTCCAAGTCTTCATCAGACTCTTCGTCCGACTCATCGTCACTTGAAGATACCCAAATGACGCTGTTAGCTTTGTACTGAAAAATCAGAAAAAATAGTTTTACTATATTAATGTTTTCATCATTAAAAATATGACTTTCAATATGTAACATAAGTGTTGCACCTAGAAAACCTTAGCCTACAATTATTGAAAATAACAAACTTATTTTATATACTTAAAAGTTTGTCCCATGCGAATCTCAGAATTTCATTACTGGAAATTCACTAGAATTCATGATAGCTACGTGTTGGCTATGGTTTTATTTTTATCCTCTTTAATAGTGATGTGGGTCGGGCAAATGCCCAGTGGGCGGGACATTTGTAAATGGGCGTTTATGGGGGCATTTGCCCAAAGCAGTTATAAACGCCCCAATCTTGGGTATTTAAGAAAAAAATATTTTGTTAGTGCTTTTTACTGCTTTTACAAACAAAATAATATTGCATTTAGTTTTTAAATGATACTTGAAGTGATATAAAGTAAATTATAACTAAATAAAATGTTCACCCTATTCTAAGAAATTTAAAAGCATGAACTGTGTATATATGAAAAGATAATTTTCAGCCTTTTAAACAAACAAAACAACAATATTTATCATTCAATTCTGTTGAGGAGTACATTGTTAAGAATAAAACTGTTTTCCTTATGTTATGGCGTTTTAAACCTATAAATATTCAAGTTCTAGGCATGTATGTTAAAGAAACAAATATTGTCAATAATGTTGGGAGATACATAAAAATAATTACACATTTTAGTCTATGTTTTATTGTGTATTCTAATAATTTTACAAGTAATTCTTTGCAGTGAACTTGTCCTTTCAAATACAAGAATGATTCTAATAATGTAATATGTTTTGGCATGGACTTTCTTAAATGTATAGTGCAATAAGCAAAATTAAAATAAATGTCTTTTAGAGCTACAGTAGAGCGTTATCCGAACCAATTGGTAATGGGGTTATTAGGTTAGTCAAATTTTCGGATAATCACATTTTACTACAACAAAAAATGCCTACGAGGAACTTGTGAGTTAGCAGATGTTGCTATCAAGATTAGTGCACCTGTTACCTCTGCTGAGGAGCGTAAGTTGGGATTGCGGTGATTCTTTTTAATTTTATCTCCTGAGCGTGTCCGGTTAAGCTACAATGCGGTCAATCAGATCCCAGTTAATGGAGAGTATAATTGACAAGCAAGCAGATAAACAAATGGCGAAATGACAAGTGACACAGAGACGAGATGACAACAAAAGAAAGTTGGTTTTGACCAGCAGACTAAAAAAAGAACATAGAGTCATCAAAACATTGAGTTTTGCTGTTCACAAACGTCTAAAGAGAATGGGAGGAAAAACCAGAGCTTATACTGTATACCGATATATAATGGTTAAATCAATGTCAGACTAGGCATTAACAACGAAATGGTGAAGTCGGACTGAGTTTGCCATTGGGCATAAGGTTAGATCTACCCTGTAACCAATATTTTAGTTCCTACCTTATTACTCCGTGACAGGCCCTTGGTAAGACCAACGGACAGCCTGCTGACCAGATGTTGGGCAGAGGAGGTTTTAGGTTCAGCTAACAGGAAGGTGACAGCATCGGACACTTCCTTATCTACATTAGTGTAAGTCTCCCCAATCTGGTCCAAGAGGCAGAGGTAATTCTCCACTTGGCAAAACCTCAATCCAGCAGCAAGAGCACAGTACCTGATCACAGGAGAAATCAACCAGTTATAGTGGCCCAATATTACCATATTCAAAACTGGCACGGCCAGTATTCTTGCTAAGTAATTGGATGAAATTTAGAAAAGTTTAATAAGACTAACTAAGGTAGGTAGAAGAAGTAATTAGAACAATTAAAATTTTTTACCCAATTTAGTTTTTTTTACGTTAAGTGTTATGATACTGATAGCAGTGTTTAAATGTTCTGTATTTTCATGCCATTCTTTATGCTTTTTAACAAATGCATTAAGCAATTTAACCGTTGAACTATTTTAAGTCTGCCGGTTAAATTTTACCAGCGAATGATCTGGTATTGGCGGCCATTGGCCGTTAACGTAGACGAGTATTAGCAATAAAAGTCAGAAATACCATTTTATTAATTTTATGGTATATTATTTCCACGGTGCTGTGTATTGTTGCTAAATACAAACTGTAACCGTTAATGCTGGGTATCAAAACAGTGGAAGTAAGTGAATTATGTCTTGAATTCACTTGAGTATATATAGTCACCAAATCAATGGTGTAGTTTCAATAGCAGAGTAGAAATCACTGTGTTAAAAAAAAAATCCTTTTGGCAATATTTGATTAAAACAATTTTTCCATGCGCATACAGTTTGCATAAACCCTAGTCTAAAATATTTAAACATTTTATTTTTTTGTAAGTTTTTACAATGTCATATTTTTCTTTGATATTTCCACAGCTCGAAATTTCCCGGAACTCAAAGCAGGAAAAAAACCCCATGTTTCCGTCGGGTTGAAATTTCAATCCCGGTTTACCTATCAATTTAAGCCGGTTAGTGCTTGGTCAAAAAGGCATTTCTAAAGTAGCTAAATCACGATTTCAATGAAGCTCTGTATTTTATTTTACTGGTTTGGTTTATTGGTGATACATGTAAAGATAGTGGATTTACAGACTTTAACCAGAAAAGATTAAGACAGACTTTTAGTAATCCGTCCAAAACTAAATTATTACAAAACTCAAAAGTGCTCAACTTTATTGTAACCTCTTTATGTTTGGAATGACGATTTGATGTCCAGAAATTATCGAACTAGCTTTCCACAGATCTTCCACCGTTTTAGCGTTTGGCCCTTCTTCTAATGTAGAATAAAATAGCTGAAACATATCAAATTATTATTACCTTTTGTAAACATAGAAATAAATAAATAATTAAAGAAAATTAATGTGGTTAACAAAGGTCCACTAAATTTTTAAACATATATCAGGGTTTTCACAACTTTCATTCCTATCCACGTTTATTGGCCCCCTATTGGACACAGCCGCAACATCTTCCAAATTCCGAGAGCGCCTGAAATCGAATCCATAGGAAGCGCAGCAATACCAGCTTAAAAGACCAAACTTTTTTGCATTCTTGAAATTGTCTACTTCACAGATTGAATTACTGCATAACTCCTGATTTCTTCAAAGCTCTATTCTCGCTATATTCAATTGCATTCACTGTTTAACTATTCAATATCTAAGATAGAGATTGTGTAGATTCCACAAATGTCAGGACTTTATATTTTGCCTACTTTTATGTTTAAAATTGCAATCAAGAAAAGTTAATGTGTTACTTACCTTGTTCATATATAGCAAAAAGCTTGGTTTATATCAATTAAACTTATATATTGACCCGACCCGAATTTGACCTGAGTCCATAACACAAAAAAATAAAAAAGTGCCGACCGAAATAAAAAGTGCTGACCCATGGAACATTTGTTAGAAACCACTAATTTGTATTAGTTTTCAGCCGAGTACTTCTGAAAAAATGAACTCCTTAGCATCCTTGACTGCTCTTACGGTGTCAAATGGATAACCAAGAGCTTCCTGTCGCAGCTTTTATCTTTTCATCTTCTCTACCGTGAAATAAGTTGGACTATACCAAGAAAAAGTCTGAGACATAGTAGAATTAGTAAACATTGAAGCCTGAGTAGAATTTGTGTTGAAGCTGCTAGTATTTAAACCAATCATTTTTAACAATATTTCATTTAAAATGTAAAAGCTTTGAACAATTCCTTTAAAATGTTGTGAGGAGCTCCACTACATATATTTATTCAACCAGCATATGACCAACATATAATATATATCCAATTTAGTATTTCAGGTTTTATATTTTTCCAACATAGCCTATCTTGGTTGAAAATATCAACATTACATTGAACAATTAAATGGCTAAGGTCAAGAACATTACGCTAACATTTGGTAACCAATAATTTTCATAAACAAGGCGTTTGAAATGGCGTAATCCATTGTTTTTCCACTGACTACTTTCAGGACGGCCACTGTTGTGCTCGACTGGAAAATCGATGTGCACAGTACACAACAAAATGAATACATCGAATAGTGAGTGTCTGATTGCGAGCGCTAGTTTAAATCAAAACCAGTTAAAGTTGGTCTTGTTTAACAGCGAAGTTAGGACTACAAAGTCCTCTACTACTCAACCTCGACCTTTACCTGCGCGTCACAAATTGTAAGTGGTGACTGCGAGATCAAACCAGCGCCACGGGCAAAAGCTACCCGTGCCCTAAGCTAAAAGTAATGCTAGCCAATAACATTATGCTAAATACAGTAGACCCTTGATAGAGCGGACTAATGTGGCGGAAGGGTGGTCCGTTTTGAAAAATCCGGACGATCGAGGGTACCGATAAGCATATCCTGGTGCATTAGGATCGATAAAAATAGACTCAAGATGGCGTAATTTGAGGTCCAGATCGGTTACTGGCGATCCTTAAAACCACTCACTCGCGTAGGCAGTACTCACACTGAAGGTCTTACGAAAAACACATTTAACGTTCAACAATGTATCTATTTCGTTCAAAATACTGTATTTTCACAATTTATGTACAATTCATATTTACAGTAAAAAAGATTTCTAATTTTAATACAATTCCTCCATAAGAATGAACACTCTCTTGCGCTCTTTGTCCGCCATCGTAATCACACAATTTAATCACCCGACACACTAACACAAATATCACAATACAGATATCACATCACTGTTGTTTACATTTGTGACAGTGCAGGGGTGGGGAGGGGTGACTCGCCGGTGCGCAGTAGATAGCCTGACATTATCGATCCACTCCCTGCTCCAGTCTGCGCGGTGTATCCTGACAACCCCAGCATCGATTCGCAAACTCAGAACTCAGTTGCGTTTCTGTGTAGCTCCGGTATTATCAATGTGACGTTAGTGCACTATATTGTCATTCAATATTGTTTAAATTACTAGCGTTTAACGCTGATGCTAAAAATACTGTATGTAACAAAAAATATGTTTTTTATGGTATTTAAATTTTAATTTTACCGAGGGTGGTCGGACCATCGAATCCGGTCGGCGAGGTCCGTTCGAGCGAGCGTCTACTGTAGAATAAATTACATTTTCTTAAACACTTACCCAAGACTTTTCAGAGCCATATTTCAAATTTCTTAGTTGGTTTAGTGATTCTAAGCGGTTTTCAAATTCATATCTGCAAGAAGAATGTTCAAATCTCAGTTTTGGTTTCATTCTTATTTGTCAGGTTGTTTCAATACATTGGAATAACAAAGGACTTTCATTATCACAACAATTTACACAACTGGTATAATTGCGACTATAAAATTAGGACTATAAAGGAAATAATAAACTGAATTTACAAAAATAGCTAAAATGCAAATGTTGTGGAAATGTCACAGCATTTAAATCAGTCAAATGTTTAAACATCCTTAAAATAATGTACTTGTAATTATTGTTAAACTGTTGCCCAATTGTGATTTGCTAAGAACATTTTACTCTGGTACTATGTAAACCAATCATTTACAGAAAACATTACAAAATCATTTAAAAACATTTTATACAAAATCGGTTTAAATACCATTCTTATAACAATAACCTTTATTATAAAAACAATATTACGTGGTCTTGGTACATTACAATAACAAATAAATAAAAAGCTAGCATTGAAAAGGGGGACAGGTTTCATTGAACAGCTTTCATTTATGTGTGATGAGTCATTTAACCGATGGGGTATTTTTCTTGTTTGGTTTTGATTTGTTTGGCAACAAGTCGTTATCTCTGACAGTGAGGCCTGTGCAGCTGGGCTGTGCTGGGCATGTAAGTTCCTGTATGTGAGAGTGAAGGCCTGTGCAGCTGGACTGTACTGGGCATGCAAGCTCATGCAGTGTGAACAGCTGGTTTGTGAAGAGTGCACACTGCAAGAGAGATAACAGAGGGAGTCTCTGTGTCCAGGCAGTGTGTGTGTGAGTGCTCCAGCAAGAGGTCAGATTGTGAGTGTGTCTGTGTGTAGACGGATTGTGGCTGTAGAGTCGATATTGTGGTTGTGTGTGGATAATAGTGTTTCTGGGGTGAGTTGACCCGTGCCTATTATATCCAGCATATTTATCTATAATTATTTTATTTGCTCATTGAATCTAAAGTGTTGAAGAACTGATCTGTTGTGGCAAGTTTTATAGTTAAGAGGCCGCTCAGATCTGGTTATTGATTTTGAAATATATAAATAAATAATAATTAAATACAAACGCCAGTATATAAATAATATTTTATTGTGTTAATATTTTTAATAATAATATTCTTTAGGCCTATCAGTAAGTCGAGTTGTTGGGCAGAGTATTTGAGTTTGATTGACAGAGTGACATAATTTGTCTTGAGCCTGTCAAGGCCCGCACCGGCTGCATATAGTGGGCAATACATTGAGGCCCCTATATTGATTGTTTTGGGCAGTATTAAATATTAGGGATACTTGGCGGATTTGTTTGTATTTAAGTTTCAGGTTAGCTAGGTGAATTTTGGACGTGAGGCCTGCCGTTGGATTTGCAGTTAATACGTAGCTGGGCAGTGTAGAGGTCCATTTCACCGGAGTCCTAGCGTAGTGGGCTTAGGCCCGGCGTGTGAAAACCAAATAATAAGCACAGTACGAAATAGAACTTGCAGCATACTGGGGACCTGGTTTTGTTAGCTGTTAGCGGTGGGTATTAGAGACCTCCGCTGTGCAGGTCACACCAAGGCGTTGGAGCGTGCAGGCGACCAGTTCTGTCAGAGGTACTGTGCTACGTGTATTATCTGGTGGTGTGGTGTTTTGTTTACAGAGGTCCTGCCCGTAAATACCGGAACCCTGGAATAGTACCAGCCAATAGTAGGCTGAGTTGTCTGTGGCAATAAATTTATTTGTGCGAGCCAAACTTGTTCTTAGGGCAGGAAAGTTTGTCATAAATTGGCGCTGAACAGGGACTTTTGTGTTGTGGGACCCTTGTCGGCGCATAAATTGGCGGAACAGGGACTTTGGTTGTGAGACCTGTACTGGAAAGTCGGCGCATAAATTGGCGCTCGGAACAGGGACTTTGGGTTATTAGACCGAACAGGAAAATAGTACTGGACCGACAGGATTTAATCCAGCTGGGTGGGGTCTATTGACGGTGCATGGGTTGGAGACCTGCACAGACCCGCTGGTAAACTTGTACTTTTAAAGTTTGTGAAAATTATACACTTGTGCTTTGTTACAGGATTAGATTAAATCTAATTGAGTTATTTAAATAATTTTTTTAACTTTAAAATTGTTGAGTGACAAGTGCAATCCTGTTTATGACAGTGTGTGTTTATATTGTTGTGCAATATTTCAGAGGCATATTTTGTAAAATTCACACATGCATGTTGGATGTCTATGTTGAGTTTTATTCACAGGGGCCCATGACTGAGTTCTGTTGGGCGTGTTAAAACTTGACTGGGGACTTTGTTGAATTTCCTAGAGGCCTCTGATTATATTCGTGGGCAGGTTCAAACTTGTAGTTTGACTTAGAATATTTTCTTCGGTGAGGCCCTGATTATATTAGTGGGCAGGTTCAAACTTGCTGTTGGACTTAGAATATTTTCTTCGGTGAGGCCCCTGATTATATTAGTGGGCAGGTTCACACTTGTTGTTTGACTTAGAATATTTTTCTTTGTTGAGGCCTTTGACTTCAAATCTTGTTGGAGATTGATTGTTGGTGTTTGGCGTGGCATTTTGGTGCCGGTAGTCTGTTCTTCTGGGGATTTGAAATTTAATTTTTTTTAAATTCTTATTCGTTATGACGACTACGGCAGTGACCACATCTATTAGTAGGACACCTATAATGTCGACAGCTTCAACGACATCGAGCTCTGGAGTCGACTTGAGTTGGGGTAGTCACGTGACAACAACGATTTCTCAGATAGCTTCGTCAATTGCAGTGACAAATACCACGACGTCGACGGTCTTCACGACGGCATCGATGCGGGCTCCTGTGGACTCAGCGTCCAAGTGGTCTGGCTGGAGCCATCTGGGTCTTCGAGATCCGTCCACCGAGCCAAGGGTGGGCTGGATATACGATTTGTCCAAGGTAGAGCTGACCAAGGAGATGGAGCGTTTGGCTTGAGACTTTTGGGAAGTCTGAGGATTTGAGGCATCGTTTCTCTACGTTTTGGAAAAGTGGGCAAGCAGAAGAGCATGAACCAGCGGCGGGAAGGTCAGGGCTCTGCTCACATTCCAGTGGCATCAACAATTCAGCAGCAGTACCCTCCGGTGTTTCAGGGTATTCCAAGACCCAACACCGTGGAGCAAGGAGGTGACGGAGGACTGGTCATGGAACTGAGGCAGGAGCTGGGAAGTATGAAGGAAGTGTTGGGCTTCCGCCGAATGCTGACTTTGAAACTCTTCGGCGAGCCGTGACATCGTTGGTTGGGGTGTCCCAGAGAACGTCTGCTTTGCCGTTGAATTGAACTTCGAAGGGGCGGCCAAGTTGTCAGAGGCCCCGGTTTGGATGGGATGCGGCGGATACCTGTGGAAGTCCCTCCAGCTGCTTTCCAGTTCGGGGCTACGCGACCTACCTCAGTGGACATGTCCGAGGCCGGAGGTTGGGTTAGGTCTGGAGCACAGGGATGTTGGAAGGACCGATTCCATTTCAATTTGTAATCTGGTCAGGAAGTGGGGTCTGAAGTTTGATGGACGACGGGATCCAGTGTCTTTTATTGAAAGGCTGGAGGAGCTGATGGAGTCATACTCTGTGTCGAGTGACATATTAAAGGCCATGCCGGAGTTGATGCATGGACAGGCACTGTTGTGGTACAGGAACAACAAAGATCTCTTGTTCAGCTATGATGGGTTTCGTTGGCAGTTCGAGATCCAGTTCTTCCCACCAGGCTACAGGGAGAATTTGGAGGCTGAGATTAGGAACCGCACCCAGGGGAGTCAGGAGCCGTTCCGGAATTTCTTGACTGCCATTCTTACCCTCATCAGGCGTAGCGGTACCATGTCGGAGCAGAGGAAGCTGGACGTCGTGTACTCTAATATGCTGCCGGAGTATAAGTTGGTAGTTCGACGCCAAGATTTCAGTTCTTTGGAGGTTTTGTTGGAAAGGGCTGAGGGTTACGAGACCTACTTGAGGGCGAAGAGTAGTTATCGTCCACCCCCTCCACCATCGGTAGCGCTGGTTTCTGAAACCGCCTACACAGCACCACGGAGGCGGGCGTCGCCTGGATGTGTCCACAGTTGAGAATGCCGGACAAGGTCTCCGGAGAACCTCTTGGCGCAAATCTTGGATGGGTAGAGGAAAGGAAGAGACCCTTCCTAGGAACGAACAGCGGTCTAGGGCGGATTCCAATGGGAGTGAGGACAGCTCGGATAGGAAGTCAGCCGCAGTTGGGAGGCTTGTTCGCCTGGTCGTCAGGGCACTCAGCAAGGAGCTAGATCTGCAGACCCGTCGAGGAAGGGCGTACGCTGCTTCAGGTGCAGTGAAGTTGGGCACTATGCCCGCAACTGTAAGAAGTAGCGAGTGAAGTGTTTTGGCTGTGGTCGATTGGGTGTTACGGTCAGACAGTGTGGTTGTCGGTCGGAAAACGACAGGCCCGCTCAGGAGCAGGAGGTCACCGGGCGAAGCAACAACCAAGGACGACCCCGAAGAGTGGAGTAAATGGCTCGACATGTGAACTTTGTCGGAAGTGTTGCTGGGTCCGAAGTGTGCAGAAACCCGCCCTTTCGTTGAGGTTGAGTTGTTTGGGAAAACCTTTTCGGCGCTGTTGGATACAGGATCTGTGGTAAACCTGGTCAGTAGCAGGGTGGCAGAGCACTTGGGGCAGAAAGGCCTAGTGCCCAAGCAGCGGATGGCGTCCTCGGTTGGCTGATGGTTCCAGATCACAGTCAACCTTGAGTACGAACTGCTTGGAAGCATTGGTGGAAAGCCATGGGTCGGAGAGGCTTTGTTGGTCCCTACTCTCACTGCAGATGTTGTCATAGGTGTTTCGGACATCAGATACCTAGGTCTGGTGGAGTTTAGGCACGAATCGATTGGGAGAATGGCGACAGGTGCGAGTCCCTCCAATGTTGGCTGCAATGAGGTAATTGTCAGCGAGGATCCCACTGATGGAAGTTCGAGTTCGCCACCGCAGGACGAGGAGCGGTTGGAGGGCGATCATGGAGGAGTCAGTGTGGATCGAACACCTGCTCTTGGTGGCGCAGAAGCCCAGAGCGGTCCGCTTATGCATTTGTCCCGGAACCAGGAGGAACGGCTGAGGAGTTTCTGGATGTTGAACTCTCGCTGTTTGATTCGGTTCCTGGGAAAACCCACTTGGTGGAGCACGAGACGACTCTGAGGAGGGCTGTTCCTATCAAGCAGCGATATTATCCCAGGAATCCTGCGATGTCGGAGCGTCAGGAAGGAGGTGGAGTCAATGTTGAAGGACGATGTAATAGAACCATCCTCCTCACCTGGAGTTCTAGTGATGGTTAAGAAGTCTGGGGATTATCGCTGTTGTGTCGACATGCGTCGGTGAACGAGTCTAGCCAGAAGGATGCTTACCCGTTACCCCAGATAAATGCTATCCTCGAGAAGTTGCGGCATGCTCGATATATCAGCACTCTTGACTTGTACCGTGGCTATTGGCAGGTTCCCCTGAAGAGTCGTCTAGGCCCGTCCGCGTTCACTATACCTGGAATGGGGTTGTATCAGTTCAAGGTCATGCCTTTTGGTTTGCACTCATGGGGCGACATTCCAGCGATTGCTAGATAGTGTAATTGGGCCGAGCTAGAACCAAAGCGTTTGCGTATTTGGACGACTTAGTGTTGGTGAGTACCTTCGAGGAGCATTTAGAACTGTTGAGGGCAGTCTTTGGTCGGTTAAAGGAGGCTGGTCTCCGGTTAAATCGACAAATGTCATTTCTGCAAAACCCAGTTGAAATACTTGGGTCATATAGTCAGCGATGCTGGTATAGCTACAGATCCAGAGAGGTGAGGGATTCAGGAGTTTCCTACACCTAGGAACATCAAGGCCCTCGAAGTTTCTTGGGTTTAGCTAGCTGGTACCGAAGGTTTGTGGACAAATTTGCAACAGTGACCCGGCCTTTGACCAAGTTGTTAAGGAAGGACGTTAGGTGGTTTGGAACCCGAGCAGGCTGCGTTCACAAAGCTGAAGAGGCTGCTGAGTTCGACTCCTGTTCTCACTTGTCCCGACGAGAATATTCGTGGTACAGGTGGACGCATCGAACGAAGGTCTGGGAGCAGTGCTGGCAAGACCACTCTGGCGAGAGAAGGTGATAGCGTGCTAGCCGATTGCTGTCCGACTCAGAGAAATTTCAGCACCTGCGAGAAGGGTGCCTGGCTCGTTTGGGCAGTCCGAAGTTCCGACCATATCTGGAGGCTACCATTTCACTGCGATCACGGACCACTTAGCAGAAGTGGCTAATGCGGTTGCAAGAGCCGTCTGGGAGGCTGGCGCGCTGGGTCATGGAGTTGCAGCAGTATGACTTCACGATCGATACACCGCAAGGAACGCTGAACAGGGTGGCTGACGCTTTGTCTCGACAGGTGGCTGAAGGTGGTGAGATGCCGATTGGAGTGCAGAAGTGGATCAAGGCCCGCTGAGGGGTGCCAGCAGAACTCCCAGTGGGAGCGGAGGAAGATGGTACCTCTTGGTATGAGTACTCTGAGTCAAGTCTGCCGGAGACCCAGGCGTTTCCCAAACTACTGTGTGAGAGCGGGGTCCTGTATCGACGCCTTGGGAGAGGAGCTGATAGGGAAGCTGTGAGGTGGAAGATGTGTGTCCCCAGCAAAAGGACGGAGGTCTTGGTGGAGAACCACGACTCGCCTACAGCTGGTCACTTGGCGTGAAGAAGCCTAGCTCGAGTTTCGGAGGAGCTACTTTTGGCCCGGCTGGCGGAGGTTCGTCAAGGTATGTCCGATCCTGCCTTTCTTGTCAGCAGTTCAAGGTTGCGCAACAGAAGCCTGCAGGAGTGATGTACTTCAGGAATCCACAGGGGCCCTGGCATACCATCTCGGTGGATCTGATGGGACCTTTCCCTCGGTCCAAGTCAGGGCATAAGTTCTTGTTGGTGTTCCAGGACATTTTCAGCAAATGGGTGGAAGTCCGGCCTATAAGATCAGCTACTGCAAAGACGGTGTCTGACCATTTCAAGAGCATGATCCTGCTCAAGTATGGAGCTCCGGAAGTGGTTTTGTCGGACAATGGGACCCAGTTCACTTGAAGCTTTTAGGGACTTAGCAGACGGTGGGGAGTTGAGTTCCGTAACACGGCTCGTACAGCCCCAAAGTAACCCTGTAGAGAGGCCAAATCGGGTGCTAAAGACCATGATTGCGCAGTTTGTGAAGGACAATCACCGTGCTTGGGATGCTTTCGTAGCGGAGTTCCAGTACGCCATCAACACAGCAGTGCATGAGTCGACAGGGTTCACACCAGCTAAGTTGTGTTTGGGTAGAGAGCTCAAGCCTCCTCGAGCAATAAGAGGGCCTTTGTTTGTGTCTGAATCTGATTCTCAGGATGGAGCAGTGGCGGAGAAGCGATTGGCAGTGGTCCATGGGGAAAGAGAACTGGCGTTCAAAAGGTTGTACGAGAAATGTCAGCAGAATCTGAGGAATGCCTATACCCGCCAGTCTAAGTACTACAATCTGAGACGGAGAGACGTGGTCTATTCTTGTGGCGACCTGGTGATGAGGAGGCTGCACGTGTTGTCGTCAGGGGCAGAAGCTATTGTGGGAAAGTTGTCCCCTAAGTTTCAGGGCCCGTCGAGGTCCCGGCAACAAACATGTACGAGGTGAAGGATGTTGGGTGAGAGGAACCCACATCGTGCACGTGAAAGACCTCAAGCCATTTCAACCCCGGGGAGAGACCCTGGAATAAATTTCTATGGGTTATGAGGGTTGAGCTTGTCTAGTAGCTTGCACATCCTGGTCACAGCACCGTGGAACAAGGAGGAGAAGTGCTCCCTTGGCTTAGACTTGGACCGCCTGCAGAAGAGGTGGTAGTTTTTGTTTTTATGAACTAAGGGTCTTTTTCTTTTTTTCTCTTCTTTCTTTTCTTCCCCGAAGTCCGGAGGATGTGATGAATCATTTAGCCGATGGGGTATTTCTTGTTTGGTTTTGATTTGTTTGGCAACAAGTCGTTATCTCTGACAGTGAGGCCTGTGCAGCTGGGCTGTGCTGGGCATGTAAGTTCCTGTATGTGAGTGAGGCCTGTGCAGCTGGACTGTACTGGGCATGCAAGCTCATGCAGTGTGAACAGCTGGTTTGTGAAGAGTGCACTGCAAGAGAGAACAGGGAGTCTCTGTGTCCAGGCAGTGTGTGTGTGAGTGCTCCAGCAAGAGAGTCAGATTGTGTGTGTCTGTGGGAGGCGTTGTGGCTGTAGAGAGTCGATATTGTGGTTGTGTGTGGATAATAGTGTTTCTGGGGTGAGTTGACCCGTGCCTATTATATCCAGCATATTTATCTATAATTATTTTATTTGCTCATTGAATCTAAAGTGTTGAAGAACTGATCTGTTGTGGCAAGTTTTATAGTTAAGAGGCGCTCAGATCTGGTTATTGATTTTGAAATATATAAATAAATAATAATTAAATACAAACGCCAGTATATAAATAATATTTTACTGTGTTAATATTTTTAATAATAATATTCTTTAGGCCTATCAGTAAGTCGAGTTGTTGGGCAGAGTATTTGAGTTTGATTGACAGAGTGACATAATTTGTCTTGAGCCTGTCAAGGCCCTTTTGACTGCATATAGTGGGCAATACATTGAGGCCTATATTGATTGTTTTGGGCGGTATTAAATATTAGGGATACTTGGCGGTTTGTTTGTATTTAAGTTTCAGGTTAGCTAGGTGAATTTTGGGCGTGAGGCCTGCCGTTGGATTTGCAGTTAATACGTAGCTGGGCAGTGTAGAGGTCCATTTCACGAGTCCTAACGTAGTGGAGGCCCGGTGTGAAACCAAATAATAAGCACAGTACGAAATAGAACTTGCAGCATACTGGGGACCTGGTCTTGTTAGCTGTTAGCGGTGGGTATTAGAGACCTCGCTGTGCAGGTCACACCAAGGCGTTGGAGCGTGCAGGCGACCAGTTCTGTCAGAGGTACTGTGCTACGTGTATTATTGGTGGTGTGGTGTTTTGTTTACAGAGGTCCTGCCCGTAAATACGGAACCCTGGAATAATACCTGGCCAATAGTAGGCTGAGTTGTCTGTGGCAATAAATTTATTTGTCGAGCCAAACTTGTTCATAGGGCAGGAAAGTTTGTCGCATATGCTTTAAAAACATTGTTTACCTTTTCCACTTAATTTTTTATTTTATAAAATAAAACCTTTAAGATCTTGCTCAAGGTGGTAAAATACTTGGTGGTAAAAACAGTATATATTTCTCAATAGCAAATAGTTCAAAACTACTAATACTTCACCACAAAATTACAAAAGTACTCAGAAAAGGGAATTGAACAGTCTGGACCTTAATAAAACTTGATTTACTCTCTTTGGCCCCAGTTCAAAGTAATGAGCAGGATCATTCACACTTCAGTGCATTAACAACATTGAAATGTAAAGTCTGCTGCTAGTAAACAAAGTTATATAAATTAAACTAAACCAATCTAATATCATGAACTTACAGAATCTGAGAACTTTGGTTCAGGCTCCTCATAGTCTTCCTCGATAATTTCTTTTTCTTCACATAATTTTATAGGCTTGGGAGTTTCTTAACTTTTTCTTGATTATCTTTATTTTTCTTTGTTCTTTTCTCCGCCTGCCAACAAAAATAACATATCAAATATTTGTGCAGTCACAGTTGACACTACCACCTTGTAATAAATGGGACATCAAATGACTGGTTCAAAAGCTACTTCTATGGAAGAAAACAATCTGTAGAATTAAAATACAACTTAAATGGGACAACAAGCAAGATCAATCTACACCACTTCAAATGAAAAGAAGAGTACCACAAGGGCCAGTCCTTTTCCTCTTACTTACTAATGACCTGCCACAGTATATGGTCAGTCTCTATCAAACAGTAATGTCACATGAGCGACACTGTGCCAACACTGGCAAATACAAGTAAAGAACAACTGAGCTGAAAGCATACACAATGTTCAATCGACCAAAGGAGAATACTGTAGCTCAAATGACTCAGTCCTAAATGAAAGTAAAACTGGGCAGATTACATACAGCACAAAGAGAAACCAGCTAGACGGACTACCCACTTTAAAGGATAAGAAAATCTCAAAATACAAAATATCTTGGTATCACACTTGATATGAATCTCAAGTGGAATGTTCAAATTGACATGGCGTGTAAAACCCTTCAGGTGTCTTAGTAATCGAAGAATAAAGAAAATAATTATGTGGAACACTTGAAGTCAGAACTGCATATTTCTCACTTTTTGAGGCTCATCTTAGATATGGCATTTTAGCCTGGGGTGGAACAAGCAGTTCAAACATGGAGAGAGTTCTCATACAGCAAAAGAGAGCAGTGAGAAGTCCAGCTGGACTAGAAGACCGAGACAGTTATCGACAGGCTTTCCAGGAACTCAACATACTAACAGCGCCATCTGTATATTTTGGAAGCGGTTCTACTGGCAGTCTCATCAAACAAACAAAAGCTAGGAGACTACCACCACTACAACACCAGAAATGCTTGAACTTCTCACTGCCCATCCACCACCTTACTCTTGCTGAAGAAACCAACTTATAAAGGGCGCTCTACTTCAATAAGTTGCCTGGGTAGTGGGTACCTCAAAGAAGACAGTGGAAAGAAACTCAAAAGAAATTTGCACAAATGGCTGAAAGATCATCCATTCTACTCCAAAAGGGAATTTTCAATATTTTCTGATGACATTTTTTAAGTATTTTTAATGTACTTTGTATTTGGCCGCCATTACCATACTCTATGTTTGTGTGAATAAAGAAACTTTGTTTTGTCTTTTCTACAGGGTTCCCCTCTATTCCAAAAATAAAATTCACGGGTGTTTCCGCGGTTTTCCAGGTCCAACCATAATGAAATTAATTTAACCGCACAAATAATCAAATAATTAATCAGGGAATAAAAACACATTTTTTCAGGTTATACGGTGGTAACTTGCCTATTTACAGTCTAACTACAAAGCATAAAATACACAATAATGGTGCAATTGAAACCTACTACTGTCAACACTTAAGTAATTTAAATTCATTACATCGCCATTATGGAAGTGGCGACTATAAGGGCAAGAGGCGTGCAGACTGCAACTTTAGGTTGGGTTTGAATCAAGAGAGAATGAGAATAACTATGATATTGGAACAACAACAAGAAAGAGTGGAAAGGAACAAGGGGTAGGCAAGGATGGCGAGCAGAGTGGGAGGAAAGTAGAGCTGTCAGGGATCCAGTTTTCGGTACCGGGGCCGATTGAGATCATTTCCCGTTCCTAGCCTAGTACGAAATTTCGGGACGGGGAAGTAAAACAGGAATGAGTCGGTTCTGGTTCCGGTTCGGTTCCACGGTTCTCGGACAGAACCGGAACGAGGCAAAATTGACAAAGTCGGTTCGAACCGGCCCAGCGAAAATAGCACATTGGGGTTAGGGGTGTGCGAGTACTTCGATGTATTGAGTCGAGTTTGAGTATTTACCGCTACCGAACTTCGGCCGACCTTATCGGTAAAGCTTCGAAATTCGGTCGAGTAATTTGCCGTGAAACGGTATCGAAGTCGTGATTTCACCGCGATTAGCGGAGTCAAAATAGCCGAGCGGTATCGATGTCGTGATTTCACCTTGGGGGTGGAGATGCGCCCTTGACGATGTCAGTCGTGAATTCACATGGCGTTAGCGAGTCGGAGATCGCCGCGAAGGTATCAGAAGTCGTGATTTCACCGCAGTGCCAGGAGTCAGAGATCGCCGCAAAAGCGATATCGAAGTCGTGAATTCACAGCGGGCGTTAGCGAGTCGAGTCGCCCGCGAGCGGTATCAGTCGTGGATTCACATGGCGTTAGCGAGTCAAAGAGATCGCCCTTGACGATATAGTCGATGAATAATTCACCCTTGAACTTAAGCGGTCGAGGAGATCGCCCTGACGGTATCAATGCGTGATTTCACATGAGTTAGCGAAGTCAAGAAGATCGCCCTTGAATGGAACCGAACCGACAGAACCGAGAACCGGGGAACCGATTTTTCTCAGAACCGAGAACCAGTAAAATTTTGGAACCGACCTCTAGTAAAACTACTAGTGTTTTTTGTTGTGTGTACTTCTGGTGAAGATAAGATAAGGAACTAGAGCCGAGCAGTTCTAAGTAAACAACCTGTAAACAACCCTCCCCTACTTCCGTGCTGAGTGCATTTTCAATGGAGGCCGGCAGCCATTGTCAGGATGGCTGATAACGATCTCAGACAGAACCAAACATCCATTTTGTACTTGTACTAAATCCAATTCTAGCTTGCAATATCTATTTTTATTGTACTAAAACCTTTGCATTTGACTGTAATTCAAACCTAGTATAAAACATTATTTGGGAAATGAAATTAATCATTGAGTAAATGGAGATGAGAAAAGGAAATAACAAACACACACTACCCTCTCCTCACAGGTCGTTCTCACTATATCACAAGCATACAGAGAAAATGCTCTGATTGGCTATGTAACCCCGCCCCTATGTGGTTGCCTAGCAACAGCTAATGACATAGTAGACAAGTGACAACTGATAAGGGCACAACAGGCCTTCACAGCTGTCTGGCACAAAGCACGGGTACCGGCCTTCCCACTCCTGCTCACACTGCAGCTGTCTTCCCTCTGATATCCTTCTCTTCCCTGTCCTTTCCACCTGGCATCTCTTTCTTTGCCTTCACCCCTCATCTCTGTGCACTGGTAGCTGCACAGTCTAATCCTCTCACTCCTTAGCAACTCTCTCCAACTGTGTTTGGGCTGTGAGTCAGTGTTATTCATTGTAAATAGGTGAGGATGAGTGGGTTCTGTGATAGTTATGATGTACTTTGGATTTTGATTTTAAAACTGCATGTTGTTGTATGAAGCCATGTATCATAAACAAAATAATTTGATTGAAAAACTCAATTTTATTTAATATTTCTTTAATATGTCTATTTGCCAACTTTTCCGTTCCGTTCGAATCGGATTTTTGCAAAATCCTCCGTTCCGTCCTGAACCCAAATTCTGCTCCCACAGCTCTAGAGGAAAGGGTCACACATTTTCTCATTTCAGTGTTATTCTTCGAAACAAGGCAAGAAGACGAACAAACTGATAGGACCACGAAGATTGCGAAGGCAAAAATAGGGTTGGATCTCTCTGCAGTGTGAGGTCGTTATCAGTCAACAAGGCTGTAGGGGGCAAAACTGTGTACCTGACCGGGGTCTACATCAGTCTTCCTACCTGACTCTTGTTTGAGTGTGTGTGCATGTGTCTGTCCCCGAGAAATATTAACTAAAATTGAGTTTCTTCAAATTATTTTATCAATGGGTAGTTTGTGGCTCACAACACCGTGCTGTTTAAAAATCAAAATTCTCAAAGTACACCACAACTATTACAAACCCACTCACCCTCACCCATTTACAATGAATAACACTCCTTAGCCACCCCAAACATTGCAAAACAGTTGGGGAGAGTCAGGAGTATAAATCACAAAAGGATCGTAAATCACAATGAGGTTGCGTTAATGTAAGGGAGTGAGAGAGAAGGAATGAGCTACCAGCAGAGATGAGGTGAGAACAAGAAAGAAGACAGATGGAAAGGATAAGGGAAGAGAAAGGAAGGCAGAGGGAGGACAGCAGCTGCAAGCTGCAGTGTGGCAGTGTGGCAGGTGTGTTGTGGCAGTGTGGAACGGCTGCACCCTGATCAGCTGTCTACCACGTCTACCAATCACAGCATTTTCTCTGTATACATGTGATACAGTGGGATCGGCTTTGAGGAGTGTAGTGTGTTTGTTATTTCCTTATCTCATTTACTCAATGATAAATTTCAGTTGACAATTTTTTTAAAGTTAAACCTCTATCTGGTTAGTTTTGAATTATAGTAAATTGCAAAAATTTAAGAACAATAAAATACAATATTGCAAGCTAGAAGGATCTACTACTAGTACAAAATGGATGTTTGGTTCTGTCTGAGATCGTTATCAACCAACCTGACAGTGGCTGCCGGTCTCCATGAAAATGCACTCAGAACGGAAGGAGGGAGAGGGTTGTTTACTTCAACTGCTCAGCCACTAGTTCCTTATCTTATCTCCACCAGAAGTACACACTCGACAAAAATACTTGGAAGTACCATATCGAATTTCAGTGTAAAACACCAGTAGTTTTACTTCCCGTCCTGAAATTTTGGTACTAGGGGGAGGGTTTCGGGAAATGATCTCAATCCCGTCCCGGTACCGGAAATCCGGATTACAGCTCTAATTACATTAACAAATTTGATCAAAACAACAATAGTTTCACGTTTTAGATTTTTATTTAATGAAATTTTACTTTTTCAAGGTTTTAAGACAAAATTCACAAGTAAATCACGGTTTTTTCACGGTTCACAAAATTCACGGCTAATTCCTGTTTTCACGGTTCTCACGGTCTAGTGGGAACCCTGTTTCTAAGATCAAACTGTGATCTGTGGCAAGTTTACAACAGCCGACTTAATTAGTGAGGTCACAAACAATTATCAGTGTTTGCTGTGTAAACAGGTTACAGTGTACGTTACCTTTTCCTTTTCTTTCTCCTTCTCTTCCTTATCATCTTGTTTTCCTTTCTTTTTCTGAAAAATTAAAAATCACATTTCCATTAGTCTAAATAAGAAAACTTCCTCTCCTAACCCTGAGACTAAACTGTCTGGCAATATTGCCATTTCAGCTTGCTGCTTGGGTCTGATCCATTTAACATTTTATTTTAATTACCAAAAAAGTATAAATGCCATTATTAACCACCATCCTTTTTCAAATTCAAATATCCTTTATTTATACATGTACATAGCATACACAAAATAGTGTCAACAAAAATATAATATTAAATAGTATAATAAGATTTTGGTGCTAACATGTTGGCTTCAGATGTAAGAATAAATGAAACATAAAATAGGCTAAGATTAATTGATAATTGATGATTAATAATTAATTAACTAATAATAATTTAATAATTATTAAAGCTATTTCTAACAACATAATACTAAAGAATAATTTTAAATGATTGTACTTCAGTACATAATTTTAAAGTGAAATCTATCAGTTGCCATATTAAAACGAAAATATAAAAATAATGATTTGATCTTGTAAAAACTACTCAACTAAGGACAAAATAATAAAAAAGTTAAACTTTAAAAAAAGTTATTATAAAGTAAAAACTCTCTCTGTGCCAACAAAATTGACCTTTCGTGTTGCTGCGCCTGGAGAGACTGTTGCCAAAATAAAAAATAATAGAGGTGTCGAGAGCAGGTTTTAAGGTCAGAGGCGAGATCGGCGAGAATCAATAAAACGAGAATCGAGATCGAGATGAGAAATTTTAATTTTGATAATTTTTGGCCACATTTGTTTGTTTTGCTATTATTAAGTAGTTTGCTTAGTTGTTATAGAATATGGTATTATTGTAATATTAAAAGTCTAATGTGTTTTATTTTTCCTGCGTGCTCTAATAGCTTGTACTGTACACATAAACAAAATATTTGTCCAGTTTTGATTACCAATAATAATTATTTTTATCATTATTTTACATTGAAGCGAGTGAAAAAATATAATGTCAAGCTGTAGGCCTAAGCTAGCCTAACCTATGTCACACAAACAGCAACAAAACCTAAAACATTACAAGTCAAATTAAAAATTTAACTAACCTATACCAACCAGAAAATATTACACTGAAATATTATGGTTATGACATAAAAGATTATTTCAGGTAATTGTTAATTATTGTTCCCTTTTCCATCCTATCGTCAAGTTTCAGTTAGGCCAGCCTACTATTTACCCTAACTTGTACTGACAATCACAGAGTTCTAATTTGAGTTTGTTAGGCTGTAGCACTATAAAACATTAAAATA
Organism: Matsumurasca onukii; assembly: GCA_018831715.1. NCBI lineage: Eukaryota > Metazoa > Arthropoda > Insecta > Hemiptera > Cicadellidae > Matsumurasca > Matsumurasca onukii. The sequence continues at coordinate 19,636,374 of CM032062.1, read as the reverse complement.
AACTTAATAGTGCAGTAAAATATCGTTAGGTATGTTTCTAGTGTTTGAAAAAAACTTATAACTAAAAGAATAAATCAACAAGCTGAGCTTACGTCTTT